>JASGYR010000248.1:0-259649 GCA_030068185.1 Colletes collaris
AAGGACGAGACCGACGCAGTCTCGTCGTCCTCGTCCACCTTCCACGAAGGCGCGCCAGGCGCTAAGCGAGGCGCGAGCGCCGTCACCGTAGCACCAACACCGTCTTGGTCCTCCCCATTCATAACAACCCGTCCCATCCCCGTTTTAATGGTTGAATCCAGCCCACGCGTAGGTCGGAAATAAAGGTCGGGCAGAGCCGCCTTACCCGGGTCGTTCGGCAGGTGCCCCGGAGGTGGTCGATTGGGACAACCATGCATCCCATAGAGCCTCTAGCTGCGTGGCTTAGACGCTTGTCTTTGACTCGAGGACTCAGTTCGATCCCCGGATCCTCGGCGTGGCGCATGATTCCTGATAGAGTCCCGCCAGCGGCGTAGGGTCGGACCGGATGGGATGGCAGTATCGGTGGATGAGCTGCCGGCCTCCGAGTTCGCGGCGGTTGCGAGTTAGCTCGCAGCCGCTACCAGACTGACGGATGGCGGCAGGACGATGTGGCCTCGTCCTGCCGCTATGAGCCTAAGTACCGGATATAGAGCGATGGTGCGTCTCAGGTCCGCGCCCGGTATAATGGCCGAAAGCGAAGATTTTCGTCCCATCGCACCATAGCTTACCGCCATAGGCCCAGGCGGTTAAGTGATTCTCGTTGTGACGACCATTACGGTGTGATTAGCTTCAGGGGCCCCGTACTGCGACGACGATTGCCGGGCTCAAGTATGATCGTGTACAATTACAGGTGCGTACGTTCGAATACACAGACGGAATCTCAAAGCATCAAATCGGGCCCTCGCCTAACGTGGTCCGGATCGTCGTCAGAATACAGCGCTTAGTCGAATGACTCGACGGTTATCGTGTGGTTTGCCGGCCAGACGCCGCTGCAATTAATCCTGTTTGGTAAACCTGTAACAGAAAGAGACACGTAGGCGTTAAATAGAACGTGAATCACGCTGTGTGTCTTACTTTCTTCCGCGCTCGTCTGGTCTGTGCTTGTCGCACCCAGGAGCGGGGATCTCAGCCGCCGCGATGCGCAGCGCAGTGGATCAGATATGTGAGCGTTCCCGTTAAATCGGGAATCGCTTGATTATTGTCGTGTACGATTTCGCTCGTCTAGTTTCACGGCTGCAATTTCTGACTGCAATTTAAGACTTTGTTTGACTGTCGCAGGAAAAGGTGATCGGAGGGAGGTTGTAAGGCTCCAACCTTTCAGCCGGTCCCCGGCCCTTCACCGCCTTCGTAAGTGCGTACGGCACTGTGTGATGCAGGCTTGTCAACGGCGCCCTTAGGTCGACTTACGGTTGTGCCTGAGACCACGTTGCTTTGTCGGATGCTCCGTCCTACGCACAGGACCGTACTCCTGGAGATGTTTGAACGTGTCCCAGCTTTCGCCGATAGCTGGGTTTAAAGTGTCCCGCTTCGACTGAAGACGGCAACCCACCCAGGTATTATTCACTCCTGTATGGTGGGTTCGAAGCCGTTTCTGACAGTCAATTGAGGACGGAATTTGTATCGTTCCTCTAGTGCACGATGATTCCACTCAGGTTTCTTCCCACACCTGGATTATGGAGTCGACAAGAAACGAAAACCTCGCACCTATATATTGTGAGCTTAGTCTATCCCTGGGGAAACGATTGAGTCCACTGGTTTCTACACCTGTTTATGGATCGATTCCGGAAGCACTGAATTACGCCTATTCCGAATTTATAAGTCTTTTCCAGAGCTCGGTCGGGTACCGACTGGCTGATACGCTAACTCGTGAATACTTCTTCTACAACGAGGGTAGTCGAAGAACTCGACTCGGATCGGCTCGAATTATTCGTTTATTCGACTGCTGAGCGTGTTCGAGAAGTGCTCGTGGCAGTGGTTTGATAGCGAGTGACGGACGAGCACGAGCTGCCAAAAGTGAGCGCGTGAGTGGGGAGAGTCTTCCGTCACGCGGCGCTGTCGCCGTGTCTCTCGTCCGTCTCTGTCTATTATAGAATTTTCGTACCTTTCTAAACTCGGGCGTTTGAACCGCTTGTTTCAAAATTGAACGTTAATTAATCGTTCGGTGACTTTGCAGAAAACCTCGAGAACCGTATTTTTCTGTCCTCTAACATTTTGAATAGCGGACGCGTCGACTAGAATCTTCCTGGTCGGTCGCGTAACCGAAAACAAACCGGTAACGAATTGTTTCGGATTTAAATTAAATTTCGCATTTTAAGCGATATTTAAACATACGCCCCCTTGCACGGTCCGTGCAACAAGAATAGGAGGCGTAGGTCGCGGTCACGTCGCGTAAAGCCGTAGAGAAGGTAGAAGTACACTTTCAACAACTTTCTATTGTGTTTAATTGTACTTACTCAGCGGCGTGCCTGGGCCTGTTCGTCCTCCAGCAATTGGTCAGCAGAACCTCTGAGCTGAATTTCCCGGCGACGAGGTCGCTTGCGGCTGCTGGGTCTGGTGGCTCCGGTTTCGGGGCGGCTGGCCGTTATGGGTCGAGCGGGTTCCGCCTCCTTCGGCCTAATCCCGCCGCTCGTACTGCGCGGGCGGCGAGTGTCGCGCCGGTCGTTGCTCGACGGCGGGTGGCGGCGGTGCAGCTACAGGCGGAGGTGTCGCACTGCGCGGTCGGTGTGGACGCGGCCGGGTGAAATTCGAGCTTTGCAGCCGGCCACCCTCTCCCACTTGATTTTGTAATGGCCCCTGGGACTTGTGGATACCGCCGGGGTCCAGACGTGGGGCACCCGCAGCACGTCCTGCCCCAAATCATTAGTCGCCCGACTCCGGACTCGTCCTCCGGTCGCGGCGGGTTCCTGGTTTTCCGTCGCTCCGTTTGGGCCTGTATGCCCGAAGGGCCCGGTTCGGGGTCCTCCCCATTAACACCAGGTTGAACTGTCTGTCCATCTCTAGGTCCTGTGGCGATCCCATCACCGTGACCAGGCTCGTCCCCGCTTGATGACATTTTATACTTTTGGTATTTTCACTCACTTTGAAATCCGTCGAAACTGCGATCGTCCTGCGGATCCTGCTTACGTGCGGATGTCGCGAATCGCCCTTCCATATTAATTACCGGGATGGTAGCATATCTCCCTCTCACTGTATTATTCTAAAGACGTTGGATATTCTTCACACCGTGATTTTGAACGGCTGTACTGTCGTCTCGATACAGCGGAATTGTCTTCGTTTATCCTGCGTGCGTCTTCGCCGGCCGTTGTCGATGTTGACTCATCGACGGGCAGTTTACACAACCGTGTAATCGGACGTGTGTATGTAGACGTAACTGTACGTACTTCTACACGTACGCACCTGTCGCCCGGTAATACTTCGATTCGTTCCATTTCATTGATAGAATTTGCCAAATCATTCGGTTTTAACTGCACTCGTGCGCCACTTATAGCGTTTCTGGAAGATAATCTCGCGTCCAATGTTTCCAGAGCGTGAATTTCTGGAACTCTCCATCGCGTAAGCCGCGAGATTTTCTGACTCGACCGGAACATTCATCGGTCGATTAGAAGTGGCCCGGCCTAGATAATCTTCCTGCGGCGATCGGTCGCGAATCTCGGATCTTGCAGAGGAGGGTCTGCATTTTTCTTTGTAAATTCGCCGATGATGCGTTTCAGGTGATGTTTCACCGATTTCACGCCCTTTGCATACCACCAAAGTGGAGCAGGGTGGATTAAACCTCCACGTAAGCCCTTTAGACCGCACTTCGTTCGCATTTCTAGTTTGATACACCGTATTGAAGTGTTCCTTACCCGATCTGCTCCGACGAAGTTCGTTCCGTTATCCTGAACATACAGGACGGAACTCCGCGGCGGGCGATAAATCGGTCCTCGAAATGCACTCGTCGTATAATCATGGACGAGTTCGATGTGCACGGCTCGTAGCGAAGCAGATGAACACTGCTATGGCGAGCCGTCGCGGCGGAGTCGCGGACCCGATACGGTCCCGCGTAGTCGACTCCGCAGTTTGAGGGCGCCGCGCGACTGCGCTCCGGTATTAAATCCTGACGGCGGTATTTGCTTGCCATCTCACGCATCGTATGCATTGGTGGTCCGTGCGTCGGCAGCCGATGATCCAGACTGTCTCACCGTGTACATGGTCAATTGTAAACGGCAACGTATCCCCATTGCCTGATTATCATGTTAGATGATCGGCAGGATCGGGTGTTTGCAGCGTCGCATTCTCCAACCTTCCACCCACTCGTAAGACTTCCTTATCGTCGAGGGGTTTAGGCTCGAGGAGATGTCGCAGGATCCGCTTTTTCGCACCGTCTGAAATGCGTACTGGGTAGCGTGCAACCGTTGCACGCTGCATTTCCGCTTTTGACAACGCATCGAATGCCCCGACCGCCGGCCTCCGAATCGGAGGGGCAGTCCCGTTGTAGCTTGCTCCATTAAAATCGGCTAAGTTCCATTCCTTTTCGAGTACGAGGGTATGCGATACGTTTACCCTCCTCGGTCTCGAGCGCTGGCGATTTCGGCCAATTTTCCTCTGATTGTGGCCATTTCGGCCGAAATCCATAATTCACTGAATGAGTTCTGCGGCTCTACACTGCGAATTCAGATCCGCTACGCGTGGGAACGTGCCGCCATTCAGCTTTAAGCATGGTCTGAATTTTGACCGGTTGGCTATCACAACCTTCCATGTCGACGTTTTTTCAACCAAGCGAGTGCATCGTGGAATCTGTCCAGCAGATTATGCGGCTCATTTCTATGAATGACCGTTACGCACTATAAGCTCGGAAAGCAACGCCCATTCAATTCCAGGACGTAGACTGTGATCAGGTGTCTTTGCCATGATTAATGTAAACACGTCATTATTTTCGTCGTCACACGTAAGTGACGGCCGAATAGGCAGCGAGGATGCATCGCAGAATCCGTGTAGTTCCACAGTAACTGCGTCGTATTGATCCATCTCAATTTTAGTTCTTGAGACTGCTCTAATCTGCATGTTCCACGTGCGTGTCCGTGGAAATTTGGTCGTCCCACTGGATTTTCTCCAGCCATTGGGACTGCATCAGAACGGATTACGACTGGTGATAACCAGCCGAGGGGATCGAAGAGTCGCGATCTCCGAGAACAAATTGTCATCGGTAACGCAGACGGTTGAAACCGTTGCAGATCGAAATAGAAGTAGTCTCCGGATGATCCATCGTAAACCAAGCATTTTAGTTCGGTCGCAGAGTGAGGTCACGGCGTGGGAGTGAGCACCTGGGGATGTTCCGCAATAATTTCGCGGAGTTTCCAGCCCATTTTCTCAATTTGAACCCACGCCCTGCAGGAGATCGCAGACTGTTTGCGACTTTTTGTTGACGCTCCAAATACGTCGTCGACATATGTCTCTCGAGGATCGGAGCGGAGGATATCTCTCAGTTCAATTCGAGGATTCGCATCGCAAATATGCGCAGCCGTACCGTATGTTACACTTCGTATGCTTTGAGCGTCGGACGCGCGCCATACGATGCAGGACGACGGTCCTGCGACGAGGATTTGCCGAAACATCTTGATATCTGCCAGAACGTCAGACGCCACCTCGTCCGAGGTGATATCGTTCTGTAATTTGGTCCGACATGCAGGACGTCGTTTGGATCGCCCTCCGACCGTTCTGCTGGTTGCATTGAACACAACGCGCAGTTTGGTCGTTGCATTTCCGTGCGTACACCGCTCGATGCGGAATGTACAGTCGATTCTGGTCCGTGCGCCGTCATGTGACCTGGACTCGTACGAGGAACTCAGAGTATTCGTCGAGGGTCGCATCCGCGTCCTTTACCCATCCTCGCGAGGGCGGACAGCGTATGTGGAACGATTGTCAACGCTTCGTCCGGTCTCTTTCAAGCACCGGACTATAAACGTCCGGTTTTGTCCGTTTGACGGTTCTTCGAGGAGTGCTTCGCACTCTTCTTCCGCCTGACCGCCGACCGTTCGTTTCAGAATCGTCGAATCGCATAATCCAGCATTCGAGAACGGTGCAATGCAGCGTTCTTCCGTTTCCGGGCGTCGCCTTCAGGGTACCGGATCAGCCAAACGCCGTTTCGGGCGATCGGACCTTCATTCGCTCGTCGGAAGCCCGAACGAATCACCTGAGCGGCCACCGCCCGATCAGAATTCGATCTAGGATCGGCTTCTGGATCGGCTGGTAAACCTCGGAACGCACACTCGCGTTCGCCGATTTGGGTAGGTCTGAATTTTGACACACGCGTGGCGACACATATCTTCATGTTTATCGAGCCGAGGTTTAAACCGAGTCAATCTGCTGAATCTGGCAAGCCCGATTTCTGGGGACGTACGCGTTTCAATCGGACGTATAAGCTCGGAAACGAACACAGCCGATCCATTCAACAGTGCTCGTGTTTATCGCGAGCCACCGTGTCTTCCGAACACGCGTCGTACTCGTGCCGTCGTCACACGTGGTGCGTGACGGCCGAATACAGAGTGATGTCGAGGCCGTGTAGTTCCACAGTAACTGCGTCTGCTCCGTATTGGATCCATCTCGGGAATTTCGTCTTGAGACTTGTAATCGCTCGCACGTTCCGTGTTTTTGTCGCGGTCCGTAAATTTGTCCCGCAGTCCATTGGGACTGATTTTAGATGGACGGATTACGACTGGTGATGCCGAGGGGATCGAAGAGCACGCGATCTCCGAGAACAAATTTTTTTGTCATCGGTAAGGCAGACGTTGCCCCAGTGCAGATCCGCATACTGGCATCCGGATGGGATCCATCGTAAACCAAGCGACTTTTAGTCGGTTCCGAACAGGTGCCAGGTCTACGGGTCGAGCGTGATGGGCTTCGCATGGGGATGTTTCGCGGAGTTTCAGCCCATTTTCATCGAACAGCCCTGCAGGAGATCGCAGAAGGTTCGAATCTCGAACAGGGTTTGTCGGAGGCTTCTCTGCCATTATGTCCATCGAGGAAATGGTATCGCCAGTAGAGGATATCTCTCTCCATCCTGTTCCTTAATTCGAGGAGTTCGCATCGCTAATATGCGCACGGCTAGATCGTTGAATTCAATCTGCTTCAAAATAGTTTGTGAGCTTCGTGACCATGCGTACGCATGAGCATTCTCCACGCTTGGGGAAGTTTGCCGAAACATCGAGCGATATCTGCAGAACGGTCCTTCAAGCACGCGTTCAGATGGTACAATTCGTACTCGATAACTGATTGTTCATCAATTTGGTAGACCTCGAAATGTTAGAGGATCCTCCGTTTAGGCAATCTTTGCTTGACTCAATGCGCATGTTGAATTGCTGACCGGTGCCGGTGGTCGATTCACAGCGATTCGTGTCAGCTCGGCGGTTACGAAATCCTGGAATCCTGGACGCTCCCGCCGAGGAGGTAGCCTGGCTTGCGTATAGGTATGTCTTTGCGGCGTCATCTTCCGCATTCGCTACATGGTGCGGACAGCCTATTCGCCTGGCGAGTCCAGCTTTTCGGTCTCCGTGAATTTAGCTCGCCCATTTTTTGAGATTTGACGGATCTGACGATCGAACTCGTCTTCCCATGCCTGACCTCTTCGGCACGCGACATGGACTCGTTTAACGCCATAGCGAGTTTGTCGAGGATTAATCAACCGATTCAATTACGTGGTAATGTCACGTGCGGTCACCTTTTCCCGTTCCAATCAACCTCGTTTGATCCAGTCGAAGGCCTTATGTTGGGGGATAGGTACCTCGCCAACGGTGGTCGGATCGAGAAGGTCGTGACGAATACAGATTTTAATCCGCTTAGTCGAATGATCGACGCCTATTTATGGATCGGTTATAAACCAAACGATTAAACACTCGCGTTCGCCGACGCCGTGCAATTAATCCTGTTTTAAACCGTACGAGAGACTATCGTTAAATCGTGACGTAATCACGCTTTTTTCTTGCGCTGTCTGGTCTGTGCTTGTCGCCCCAAGCCGATACGCCGGTGCGACGTTATCGAGGTCGAGCGTCTGCAAATCGAATCGCGTTTATTATTGTCACGAGATTTCGCTCGTAATTTCACGACTGCAATTCTGCCGCTTTCACGTTTTATGACTGCGCGGAAAAGGTGATCGAACGTAGGCTCCAACCTTCAGCCGGTGGCCCTTCACCGTTCGAGCGCGTACGGCACCGTGGCAGGTTGTAGGCGCTAGTCGACTTACTTGTGCCTGAGCCACGTTGCTTTGTCGGATGCTCCGTCACGACAGGCCATGGAGATGTTTGAACGTGTCTGGCTTTCGCCGATAGCTGGGGTTTAGTGTCCTGCTGATGGAAGGTCGAGGCAAATCCACCGCAGCATTATTCACGTATGGTGGTTCGGCCGTTTCTGACGTTTGGAGGACGGAATTTGTATCGTTCAGTGCAGATGATTCCACTCCACGTTTTCTTCACACCTGTTATGGAGTCGCATTGGGTGCGACCCGCATTTTTGGCGAGTGCCCTCTCTGGGGGAAACTTGAGTCCACTCAGGTTTCTTCCACACCATGGATCGTTCGGAAGCACGATTACTTCAAGCATTCCGAATTTATAAGCTTTTCCAGAGCTCGAGCGGGTACCGACTGGCTCGTTTAACTCGTGAATACTTTTGTTTCGGGGTAGTCGCCTCGCTCGACGTTCTCGAATTTCGTTTATCGACTTCTGAGCGTGTTCGGATACAGAAGTGCTCGTGGCAGTGGTTTGATCGAGCGATCTCACGAGCCAGCTGCCAAAATGAGTGAGTAGAGTCTTGTCACGCGGCGCTGTCGCCGTTCTCTCGTCCGTCTTTCTTATGAATTCGTACCAAACTCGGGCGTGCACCGCTGAAAAATTGAACGTTAAAATCGTTCGCGTGACTTTGCGAAACCTCGAGAACCGTGTTTTCTCTGTCCTCAACATTTTGAATAGCACTCGACAGAATCTTCCTGGTCGGTCTAACCGACAAACCGTCGAATTCGATTTAAATTAAATTTCGAGGGATATTTACAATTATACAGCTAATTGCTTGTTGAATGCTTTGGTCTCCGATGGATGGTCCCTTCAAACTGAATTCGGCAAACCAGCGGGGGGGTCGCTGTGAATAAGTTATGCAGAACGTGGTCCGTCAGCCCTATTTGTGTACATGGCTATTTGCCTCCGTCGAAGAGAGCAAACAAGACGTTGATGCTTGGTCACATGCACGTTCCATAGGTGAGACATGTATCGAGCTCTATAAGTCGTTTTGGAGAAGACGCCCATAGGAATTTAGTTGAGATCGAAAGTCTGTTAACTCCATGATGGATCCTCAATGTCGGCACGCGACATGGACTCGTTTAACGTATTAGCGAGTTTGTCGAGGATTAATCAACTCGATTCAACTTACGTGGTAATTTCGTCACGTGAAAAAGGCAGTCACCTTTTCCCGTTCCAATCAACCTCGTTTGATCCGGCTCGAAGGACCTTATGTAGGTTTGAAAAACCTCGCCTAACGGTGGTCCGGATCGTGAGGAAGGAACGTCGTGAAAAGAATACAGATTTTAATTTAATTTTCGCTTAGTCGAATGACTCGACTAAGCCTTTTATTTATGTTATGGTTTAAACCAAAGATTATATAATGTGGTTTGCCCGGCCAGACGCCGCTGCAATTAATCCTGTTTGGTAAACCTGTAACAGAAAGAGACACGAATAGGCGTTAAATACCTGTGAACGTGAATCACGCTGTGTGTCTTACTTTCTTCCGCGCTCGTCTGGTCTGTGCTTGTCGCACCCAGGAGCGGGGATCTCAGCCGCCGCGATGCGCAGCTAAGCTAGTGGACTGTATATGTGAGCGTTCCCGTTAAATCGGGAATCGCTTGCTTATTATTGTGGTTTACGAGATTTCTGCTCTTCTAATTTCACGACTGCAATTTCTGACTGCAATTTAAGACTTTGTTTTATGACTGTCGCAGGTGATCGGAGGGAGGTTGTAAGGCTCCAACCTTTCAGCCGGTCCCCGGCCCTTCACCGCCTTCGTAAGTGCGTACGGCACTGTGTGGTGCAGGCTTGTCAACGGCGCCCTTAGGTCGACTTACGGTTGTGCCTGAGACCACGTTGCTTTGTCGGATGCTCCGTCCTACGCACAGGACCGTACTGGAGATGTTTGAACGTGTCTAGCTTTCGCCGATAGCTGGGGTTTAAAAAAGTGTCCGCTTCGACTGGAAGACGGCAAATCCACCCAGGGTATTATTCACTCCTGTATGGTGGGTTCGAAGCCGTTTCTGACAGTCAATTGAGGACGGAATTTGTATCTCGTTCCTCTAGTGCACGATGATTCCACTCACGTTTTCTTCCCACACCTGGATTATGGAGTCGCACTAAGGGTGCGAAAAACCTCTATATATTGGGATGAGCTTAGCCCTCTATCCCTGGGGAAACGATTGAGTCCACTCAGGTTTCTTCCCACACCTGTTTATGGAACGATTCCCCGGAAGCACTCGAATTACTTCAAGCCTATTCCGAATTTATAATTCTTTTCCAGAGCTCGGTCGGGTACCGACTGGCTCGAATTGGTAAACGGCTCGGAAGTTCACTATTCTTCTACAACTTCGAAGAACTCGACTCGGATCGGTTGCACGAATTATTCGTTTATTCGACTGCTGAGCGTGTTCGATTGAAGTGCTCGTGGCAGTGGTTGATAGCGAGTGACGGACGAGCACGATGCCGTGAGCGCGTGAGTGGGGAGAGTCTTCCGTCACGCGGCGCTGTTTTCCGTCCGTCCGTATGATAGAGTGTTCGTACCTTCTCTAAACTCGGGCGTTTGCACCGCTTGTTTCAAAATTGAACGTTAATTAATCGTTCGCGTGACTTTGCAGAAAACCTCGAGAACCGTGTTTTTCTGTCCTCTAACATTTTGAATAGCGGACGCGTCGACCTAGAATTGTTTTCCAACCGTTCCGTAAAACAAACCGTATTTGTTGGATTTTAAACAATTACAGACTAATTTTGCAATTGTTACGAATAGTTTGCAATTTCGATAATTTGCAATTTACGAACGTTTGAAACGAGCGGGAGAGATCTTACACCTGAAGAAGTTGCACAGTCAAACCAAGAATTTGACAGCGGCGCTGAGACAATTTGTGTACATGCAGACTTATTATTGTGTATGTATACAGCGCAAACAAGACGTTGATGCTAGAAACACGCAAGCTTGTGATGAATGTATCGAGACCTATAACGTTTTTTGGAATGGATTCCGTCAAGGGAACTTGGTTAAAGTAATGGAGATTTACATAGAGAAAATAATACCGTGACGAATAATATTCTACTATTCTTATATGCTTTCGGAATTAACGTGCGATATTTAAACAATTATATTTAAAAAATGAAAAAATAATCAAGTCTCATTTTTTCTTTTTAACACAGCTCTGTTGAATCAATTGGAGACGAGAAATGTTTTCAATAATAATATATCATTGAATCAGATATTCAGCAGCAATTCGTATTTCAAGCTAACGACCTAAGAAAGAGCGATTCTGGAATTAATTAGACAAATTTTGCCAAACTTTAAACTACCACCTGATGCAGAACATGTTGAATGTGCAATATTCGCATAATCTTTTGAATGAAAAACAATTGAATGAAGAATAATTATCAAAGTCCAGTGAAGGGAGGGATCATTACGATGGAGGAGTTGGAAAAGATTGTTTGAAAGAGCAAATGCAAAATGGAGCGGAAACTGAAGTGCAAGTTGAAAGCATCAGTCAAACATTGTGAAAACCCTTCTGTTTCTAGATATGTACGGTACCGCTAAATTCTTTCAAAACGTTTATAGAATAAGAATCGAATCTTAGAATTTGTAAATTCTAAATTCTTAATTTCGATTTAGATAAAAATTTGAATTTGTTAAAACATATGTCTATACAAAGAATAAGTAAAACTTTTCTTTTAGTAGTTAATATTTGCAAGTTCGATTGGATAATTGGAGTTTATTTAGAACATGTATCAAATTAATTAATTAATTTGTATTGTAGTTTTTAAAAATATTCTTTTTTAGTTCAAAATTCACGAGTGCTGGATTTGTGATCGATTGGAGTTTGTGTTCTACATTAGAGGCAGAAAGTGATCGGGCATGGACAAATTATTGGAAAGAGACAGCTTTGGACTGTTTTTGAACGGGATTTGAAGTGTTTGGAAAGAAAAAGAATGCCAATCCGATAATACTTTGATGATACTTTGGTTTTGCACCCATTTTTGGAAGTTTTGGATACTAAAACACCTCCTATACATGCGTATACATGCTATCACGAGAGAAATTAGGCATATTGCACAGGGTTCTGAGAGTTATAGCACGTAACTCTAAAGTTATTGTACAAATGAATTTGGGAAACTGTATATATTCAGAAGAAGTAACGAGGTATGTATTTTTTATATTTTTTAGATTTTTCTATGTAAAAGTAATCATTTGTTTGAAAATATTCAATTTCAAAAATATTTTAATAAATTTAAGAAGGAATATTATATTTATAGAAACCAATTCTACTGAGATGTGTAAAAATTTCACTCTTATTCGATTTACAATTGTACATCATCAAATATTGTAAAGTAATATAAAAAATTTGGAATCCAAAAGTTTGAATTTTATTTCGCAATTGTTTCACATTTATAAATATGTTTGGAAACTGTTCTATTTGAAATTAATTTAGAAAAAAACAATTCTTCGTCTATAATTTGTACGTATTGTTTAATTACTATTTTTCACAATGATAGATAGTTCTAGACACAAGTAAAAGAACAGACTGGAGTACTGGACAAAATAGCAAGTGTCTACCAAAAGTACCAAGAGTATGGTATTTACATCCGGAATGCTTTCCAAAATTAAAAATCTCAATAATTGTACCGTGTTGAAGCACTTGGACCTTGAGGAAGAGAAACACGGAACATCTATGTATAAACACCGCCAGTATAAATTATTGGAAGTCATTAGAAGCGATAACGGATGTTGGAAAGGTTTTGTACAATATTATTTTGAACGATATAATACTTAAACCCGATAAGATGTTGCGAAAGGCCAAGACGTTAAAGGATCGATTCCTGCTTTTTACACGCTATTCAGAAACAAAGGAAACTATTTAATGGAACAGGTTTGTAAATTAAGAAATGTTATTTTAACAATTATTATTTTCGATCGACTAATGGTACGTGAGTGAGACATGTTTTTTATAATTTAGAACATTAATTACAGATTAAACCCCATCCTTTTGTGTCGAAAGTGTACAAAGAGGCGCAAATTGTAACCCTGACGTTCAATTCAATTCAATTCAATTCAACTCAATTCAATTTTTTCTGCCTTCTCGTTGCCCATCGCGCCCTTGGTCTGATTCACTGCGGAGGATTTCTTTTGACAAGAACGGATTTTGCACGAATTACAGACCAAACAGTGAGCTTATATTTTTAATTTAGCTAGGTAGGTTCGAGGAAAACGGTAGGTACAGTTTGGAAAATTTTTTAATAATAGTTTGTGTAGTATTAGTAGTAGTATTAATAGTTTGGATGGTGGATTTTATAGAGGAAAATAATTTTTATGGTAGATTTTGAAAGGTAGAACAGTTTATATGAAGCCAAATAACACTTAAGATTGTAATATTAGGCGAGAAAAATGTTTAATGTCCAGAATGTTTCTTGGAACAAGCTTCAAATGACACCATTTATACACAGTTATATCCAATATTCGACTCGTTAAATCAGCTCATTTCAATTCCTTGGGTTATTAATTCCGCTATACTTGACATAGTCATGAAAGTAGTAATCATTTATTTTTCGATTACACTGTTCTACAAATTAAATTTTGTTTTCTGCTTTACAATATCCACTAGGTAATTCTTATAGAGCTTCGTACCATAAACACGAATGTGGAAACGGAATTATATTCCTAAGAGCGAAGTGTGAATAGCAAGGATTTACTCGAGATCTTTCTAAGAAAAGCGTACATGATCGAGTGATTCCATTGATGAGTTTACATGGATTTTGAAAATATAATTCAGTGATTAGTATCATAGAGTATACAAATATATTAAGCGATAAAAGTTACAAAAAAAATCAAACATACTATACAGGGTACTCGGCCACCTCTGGGAAAAATTGTAATGGGAGATTCTAGAGGCGAAAATAAAACGAAAATCAAGTATACCAATTTGTTGATTGAGGCTTAGTTAAACAGTTATTAACGTATAAATTTCGCCTGTACTGAATTTTGTCTCAAAAATGCACAGGATTCCGGGGGTATGTCTATTCACTAAAAATAATTGTAATTGACCCCCGCAATCAAAAATCATTTTTGCAGAACGATTAGAAATCTTTCATTTTCCCTGAAAAATTAAGGCACCTCTGTTGATTTTTCTTAAATTTCTTTCGTTTTTCATTTTTACTAATTTTAGCTTGACGCCCTACAGAAAAGTTGTCTAATACTTTTCTGTAGGTACCCATGAGCTCTACGTTAGAAAAAAGTTTCATCGAAATACATTCACTATTGTAGGAGTTATACGTATTGACCAAAAATGATTGTAATTGACCCCTGCAACCAAAAATAATTTTTCCGGAATGTTTGGAGGGGCAGTTTCAATTAGAAGACTCGGAACTAAAAGTGTATTTATTAATTACATAAAAGAGCCATAATGTCATAGACGCGATGAGAAAGGTAAACACGTAATGATGTAACTAGAAGAACCGACAGTGCACAGTCGCAAAACAAGATAGTCCTGTTGTAGCAACGGCAGGAACGCATGACCAATGTGAGTCACCCCGATATTAAATCTTACATTTCCCGTCGACGTGCACTCGTCAGTGCTTCTATCGACAGCATAAATTCAATCCAAGCTTCTTCAAACAAGAACAGTGTTTTGATCCTGAGATCCCTTTAGTAAGTACATCGGCGGCCATGTCTTGGGATGACAGATGTTGAAGTTTCATCCATCCTTCTGCCAGGACTTCTCGCACGAAATGATGTTTGACATCTATGTGCTTGCTCCTGTTGTGGAAAACAGGATTTTCCGCCAATTTGATGGTCCCACAGTTGTCATCGAACATTTGTACGGTTGCAAGTTCGTCGAATCTTAATTCGAACAGGAAACGTCGAAGATGAACAGCCTCCTTGGTTGCCTCCGCCAAAGCCATGTACTCAGCTTCTGTTGTAGAAGGAGCCACCGTCCTTTGTTTCTTTGATTCCCAGGATATTGGTGATCCGCCTAACACAAAAACAAAACCGGAATAAGATCTCCTATCCTGTAAATCGTTGGCCCAGTCTGCATCGACGAAACCAGTCAAAGGTTCGAGCTTCTTCGAATATCGGAGTCCCACGTCGGACGTACCCTTCAGGTACCGCAGCATGCGTTTTCCGGCGTTCCAATGACTATCGTCGTACCCAGAGTTAAACTGGCTCAGATAACTCATAGCATAAGCAATGTCTGGCCTTGAACAAACGGCCAGATACATCAATGAGCCCACTAGCTCTCGATATGGGTGTTTCGATGATCCAGGTGAAGGTTCCTCTCGATCTTCTTCAATTTGGTCGATGGGAGTTTTCACGGGATTGCAGTCCATCATGCCGAATCTGGATAGCAAATCATTAATGTATCCCTTTTGACTGATATTTATTCTATCCTGGTTTTTGCAAAATCTCCATTCCTAAGAAGTATTTGACCTTTCCTAGTTTCTTCATCCTAAAACACTTTGACAAATAAATTTCAAAATCGTTTACTTTCTTTTCATCTCGAGTAACAATTAAAATATCATCAACATAAACGACAATGATGAAAATGTCCTCCCCTTTTCCCGGAGAAAAACACACAGGAATCTGCTGATGACTGAGAAAGCCCATAATGTTTCAGTTTTCCGCTCAGCTTTATGTGCCATCGACGTCCCGCTTGTTTCAACCCATAAATGGATTTTTAAGCGAGCACACCTTGTCTCCGCTCGCCAGATCGCTCAACATTTGCTTCGATTTTCTCAGGATGTCCCTGTTTCCGCTATTGGTTCGGATTATTTCCTCCAATACGTCTTCTGCGAAATCGGGAACCTCCATCAGGACTTCTTCTTCCAATTCGCCATTCAGGTAGGCAGTTTCTACATCGAACTGAAAAATATCCAAATCATACAGAGCAGCGAGAGAGGTTATTAGTCGAATGGAACTCCGCGCGCGACTGGAGCAAATGTCTCCGAGAAATCGACGCCGGGTCGTTGTGAAAACCACGAGTAACGATTCGGGCCTTTCTCCTGGCCAGAGTGCCGTCCGGATGATATTTGTTCGTCAGCACGGTGCGGCTGCCGATCACTTTTCGATCTTCAGGTCGTTGTACGAGTTTCCAGGTGTCGTTCTTCAGCATGGAAATGAGTTCCGAAGCCATAGCACGAATCCATTCATTCATATCGGGTCCGTTTAGCGCTTCCTTCAGTGGTACTTCCATTAGAAAACTTCTTCATTGTCACATACCTCGGCTTTGGTAGCCATATGGAACAATTTTCGGGGACTTCCCCTGAAACCCGTCCTTAAAATCCGCGGACGTCCACGTGCTCGTCTACGTGTTTCCTCTTGACCATCATTTAAGTCGTCGCCTGAATCGTTGACACCACTAGCACCATCTTCCCCTGATTCATAGTCGACGATTTCGTCTAATTCTTGATGACGAATCAGTTCCTTTTCTTCGTTTAAATCGTCATCTGGGGATAATATCACATCGAGAAGTTCAGTAGGTTCAGAAGATTTTCCTACTTCTCCGGATGTTATCGACTTCTCTTGCATGTCGACTTTCCTGTCTACAATGGAGTCTTCGTCCATGAAAATAACATCGCGTGTGATGTCGATTCTTCTTTCTTCCGGAATCCACACACGATAAGCCTTTGAGTTCTCCTGAATACCCGACGAATATTCCTTTCTTGAACGAGGTTTGAGCTTCCCTGGTTCGGTATTCTGTCACGGGAATACACGTTGCAACCAAAAAATCCGTAGGTGACCTACGTTTGGAACTCGCCCAGTCCACTTTTCAAATGGTACAGCCTCCGAGGCTGACAGACGGACATCGGTTACGTATATAATTAGCCGTATTTGCGGCTTCCCTCAAAAACAATCTGGTAACGACGATTGCAACAACAGACATCGCGTCATATCTAAAATCGTCCTATTCTTCCCTTTCGGCTAGTCCGTTTTGTTCGGGGTGTAAGTGACTCTGAGTCGTCGCTTAATACCGACTTCGTTCAAAAATTGTTAAACGCGGTATTCACGTATTCGCGTCCATTATCGGATTGCAAATACTTAATCCTTTTTCCAGTTATATTTTCGGCATACGTTTTAAAAACTTTGAAACTATCGAAAACTTGATCTTTCGACTTGATCATACGGATTTCGCACCATCGAGAAAAATCATCTATGAAGGTTACAAAATATGCGGCACCGCCATTTGATCTCACGCGAAAAAGACCGCATACATCGGGATGAACAATCTCTAATAAACTCGAACTCCGTTCTGATGTTTTTGCAAAAGGTAATCGAGACATTTTACCGCGAATGCATATATCGCACTTTAAATTACCGGATTTTTAATGTCTATTCCGAGAACTTTACCGCCTCTAGCACACTTTTCAAGATCTTTAAAATTTAAATGTCCCATCTTCCGATGCCATAACTCAGCTGACGTCACGGACGATCGATAAATTTGACTGTTTCGAGTGGCCGTACGACAACTGAGGTGTCGATTCCTTTACTACGTAAAGACCGTTTACACGAGGTGCCCGTAGAACAGTTTTGTGATTGCCGTCTACCACCTTCGCCACGTGTTTTCGAACACGACACTGTAACCTTTATCCGTAATTTTACTCACTGATAATAAATTACTACGTAAATCCGGGACATGTAACGTATCACTCAAAGTAACTATGTCTGTTTTTCCATTATTCACCGTGTTCATAGAAACCGTTCCGCGCTCTGTAACTTCCGTCGATGCACTATTCGCGAGATTTAGTCTTCCGGGAAAAGTTTTAACCACATTCGCAAATTTTTCTCGATCTTTGCACATGTGTGCCGTGCACCCACCGTCCAGGCACCAAGTATCACTTCTGTTTTCTTCCACACTGTACGTCTCTTGCGTTTTCAATGAGCTAAAGAAGCCGGTTTTCGCCTGTTCAACGTTCTTCGACGATTGTTTACAATCGCTCACTTTGTGTCCGAACTTGTGACATCGAAAACACTTAACTTTCCTTTTATAATCGCTTTTCGATTCACTGTTTTTCTTGCGTTCGCACCTGTATGCCGAATTGATTTTTCTTGCAAAGAGCGCGTTTGTATCGACGCTGCGCTCGTCCTTTTTTCGAACGTCGCCTTCTTCCATGATTTTGACTCGAAGATCCTCTGGTGGGGGTAAATTGTCTCTCGATTCGATCGCACACCGGAAATTTTCGAAGCTCACCGGTAAACTGTATAGCAACATTATCGACAATTGGTCTTGATCCAGGATTACTCCCATATCGGTCAATTTATCCAATGTGTCGAAAAATCTCTGAGATGTTCTCGAATGTCGCCATTTTCTTCCATACGATACAACATAAGACGTTTCAGGAGCGTGGCTTTCCGAGCAGGAACATTTGATTGATACGTTTTTTGTAAACGTAGCCAAACATCTCGGGAAGTAACGCATTCCTTCACCTGCTTCAATTCCTTCGGGCTGATTCCAAGAATGATGTCAGACTTTGCCTTGCGATCTTCCTTCTCCCATTTCTTCACCGCTTCGATTGATGTCGCATTCCCATCAACAAGTTCCGGCTTTTTCGTTTCACCGTTGACATAATCCCACATATCGTTTTTTATTAATAACGATTCCATATGAGTCTTGCAGGTATCGTAGTTATCTTTTGTCAAATACTCGATCATAACAGACGTCGCCGTCATTTTGGAAAAATATCGCACGAAGGAAAAATATCACACGAACTCAGGAAACGCTCAATCACGACACTCGCGTTATTTGACTATCACACTTTTTTTATTTCCTATCTGGGCCCATAACCTGTTTGGAGGGGCAGTTTCAATTAGAAGACTCGGAACTAAAAGTGAATTTATTAATTACATAAAAGAGCCAAAATGTCATAGACGCGATGAGAAAGGTAAACACGTAATGATGTAACTAGAAGAACCGACAGTGCACAGTCGCAAAACAAGATAGTCCTGTTATAGCAACGGCAGGAACGCATGACCAATGTGAGTCACACCGATATTAAATCTTACACTTTTCGAATATTTTTGGAATTGCCACGTATTCCTTAGCAAAATACGCGTAGTTTGCTTTTTTAAACATTAAAATCGTCCAATCCGTTCAGGAGTTATGACATTTTAAGCATTCGCATGAAATTTCGGGGTAGCATTTCTCGCCAGAAACTATATTATCGGTAACGAATTTTTTTCTCGAAAGTGCGTAGGAATTCGAGGGTATCTCTATTCACCAAAAATGACTGTAACTGACCCATGCAACCGAAAATAATTTTTCAGGAACGAATTGAAATTTTTTTCCCGTCGAAACATTTCACACATTCTCAAATTTTTTTCTCAGAAGTGGATAGGATTTTGAGGGTATGGCTAATGATAAAAATGATAGTAATTGACTCCTGAATTTATAAATAATTTTTCCACGACGATTTGAAATTTTTTAATTTTGGCAAAATATTTCACACCTCCTCGAATTTTTGTTTCGAAAATGGTTAGGAATTCGGGGGTATGTCTATTAACCAAAACTGATAATAATTGACCCTGCAACCTAAAATAATATTTCCAGAATGATTTGAATTTTTTGAATTTAATTGTTAATAACTTTTTAACGAAGCCGTGTAGAGTAGATACAAAAGCCAACTTTGTTCTCCCAAATGGAATTATACATATATTTTTTTTAAAACATCATTAGGTGCAATCCTGAACCATTTATGGGGAAAAATCATGTTAAAATTGTATAAGCTTTCCAGTTACAAACTTTCCAGTTCTCTACTTGATCCGTTTCTTTATTAAACCCCATTCAAACCCCATTTAAGTTCTACCAAATTCACAAACTTTTCTGATCAACTCTAGTCCAATACTTCTCTTTTTCTAACCATTGTCACGGCAATTCCGGTCGGAAGACAGCGTGATAGGTTTTGCCGACTCAGTCGGTACGCGGTACGCCGGGTGATCGCTCCTAAAGCTGGGGGTACGACTGGCCCTGCGCTAGTTTCGCTCGCTGGTTTCGCCCCGCTGGCCCGCAAGGAGAAGGCGGAAATCGGGAGCAGGAGTTGGCGGTGTCGATATAGAGGTTGACAGGTTGCGAACACACTCTCTTCCCGGCGGGTGAACCGTTGAATCCGGAGGAATCTTGCGAACGCACTCTGGTTCCTACCGGCGCACAGTGGTCTCAAATCGTGAAAACGTGGCCAAAACCCCAAAAATATAATTTTTCGGTATGGAGGTTTTACCTGTTGGAATCGGCAGTTTAAGGTTGTCTCTTTAGGTAGGGAAAATGAAATGAGTCATATTTTTATACCTTGATGGCAATTGCGATCCGAACTTCGGCTTCGTTAGTCAATCGTTTGTCGAGAGCGTAAGCGTCAATTCGTACCACAGAGTGAAAAGTGCATAAGTTTTTTTAGAAGACATCTATTTCAATTCTGCAACATGGATGCTGTTCCTGGAAGTAAGTAGAACATTTCTGAGTACTAACATATTAAAAATTGTTATCCATTAATTTTTAAACCGGTACATTCATTACTGAAAATAAAATGTAAAATTTCATGCATACATCGCAAACAAGTAGGCAAAGTTGCTCATCCTTCAATATCCCACTGCCAGTTTTGTTCAGGCTTCGTATGTGATACTTTCACCTTGCAGAATTTGCAAGAATTAGCTGCAAGTTTTTGCAGTAAAGTCGTACCACCCTATTTTATAATGGAGGGTGAACGCGTTACTAAATCACGCGGTTTTTCTTGGAAACTGTGGCAGATACAACAAATTCCTTTAAAATAAATAATGTATAATTTTGGGTGGACTTATTATTAGATTTAATAAATTTTTAAATTAATGCATAAATAATTTTTTCATTATTAAATATTGTATATTTTTCAATGAACCAGTTGATCTACTTCATTACTGACTATAAATCTGCATTAAACTATTTACATGAAAATTATTTATTTCGAAAATAGTTAATAAAATTTGAGAAATCCAAACTAAAAACATTTTTTCGCATTTGCCATGTAAAAGCACTAAGAATCAAATAATATGAAGGCACTGCTGTAAGCTGTAAATTGTGCCTTATACCTGCCTGACTTTATGACAGACATAAAACATTTGTGCGGTATTGCCTTTCGTTTTCTCTTCCTTTCGTTTTCATTTAGATTTTTTACTTATACAGGGTATTCGGCCACCCCTGGGAAAAATTTTAATGGGAGATTCTAGAGGCCAAAATAAGACGAAAATCAAGAATACTAATTTGTTGATTGAGCTTTCGTTAAAAAGTTATAGAAACATTTCCGGCCATACAGTATAATTTCGGTAAAGAATTTTTTTCACGAAAACACGTCGGATTTCGGAGGTATGTGTATTCACCAAAAGTGATTATAATTGAGCCCCGCAACCAAAAATGATTTGAAATTTTTTAATTTAATTTTTTAATAACTTTTTAATGAAGCCTCAGTGAAGAAATTGATACTCTTGATTTTCGTCTTATTTTGGCCTCTAGAATCTCCCATTAAAATTTTTCCTAGGTGTGGCTGAATACCCTGTATAAGTAAAAATCTAAATGAAAACGAAAGGCAATACGGCACAAATGTTTTATGTCTGTCATAAAGTCAGACAGGTATAAGGCACAATTTACAGCTTACAGCAGTGCCTTTCATATTATTTGATTCTTAGTGCTATTACATGGCAAATGCGAAAAAATGTTTTAGTTTGGAATTCTCAAATTTTATTAACTATTTTCGAAATAAATAATTTTTCATGTAAATAGTTTAATGCAGATTTATAGTCAATAATGAAGTAGATCAACTGGTTCATTGAAAAATATACAATATTTAATAATGAAAAATTATTTATGCATTAATTTCAAAATTTATTAAATCTAGTAATAAATCCATCCAAAATTATACATGATTTATTTTAAAAAATTTGTTGTATCTGCCACAGTTTCCAAGAAAAAACCGCGTGATTTAGTAACGCAGTCACCTCCACTATAAAATAGGTGGTACGACGTAACTTGCAAAACTTGCAGCTAATTCTTGCAAATTCTGCAAGGTGAAAGTATCACATACAAGCCTGAAAAAATGGCAGCGGGATCTTGAAGGATGAGTAACTTGCCTACTTGTTTGCGATGCATGCATGAAATTTTACATTTTATTTTCAGTAATGAATGTACCGGTTTAAAAATTAATGGATAACAATTTTTAATATGTTAGTACTCAGAAATGTTCTACGTACTTCCAGAAACAGCAGCCATTTTGCAGAATTGAAATTGATGTCTTCTAAAAAACTTATGCACTTTTCACTCTGTGGTACGAATTGACGCTTACGCTGACAAACGACTGACTAACGAAGCCAAAGTTTGGATCGCAATTGCCATCCAGGAATAAAAATATGACTCATTTCATTTTCCCCTACCCTAAAGAGACATCCTTAAACTGCCGATTCCAAAAGGTAAAACCTCCATACCGAAAATTATTTTTGGGGTTTTGGCCACGATTTCACGATTTGGGGGACCACTATGCGGCGGTTGGATGTCCTTAGCTCGCGATCGAGATCGAGACCACGAGCGGGGTCCTCGGTGGATGAACGAAGGCTATAAGGTGCCATGGGGTTCCGAACGCACTCCCACTTGAGCACGCTCTTCGTTGGAGGAATTAAGAGCGGACGGTCCAAAAGTAGGAGAACGAGAGTCAGTACGGGGTGCTGACGAAAGCGTCGGTCGCGGTTGTTTTATTCGGTAACACACAGGCTCTGCAAAAATGGCTACACGATCGCTCCGGACATTCTGTCTTCTGGAGCGTCGGGGCCCGGTATTTATCGGTATGCCCTGGTATCATCGCTTGCGTCACGGTGTCGCGCGTGCGGCCGCCTAGCGGCGGTGACGGTACTACTGGGCGCGGCGCGACGGATTGCGGCTTTCGAGGTCCATAACGGGAGGATTCGTTGCACCATAATCATCTAACATAAAAATTTCACCTAAAATTCTAACCACTTACAATTCTACCAGGGTAAAATGTGGTCACGGCCCCGGGTCCGGATGGTGTGCCCGGCCGGGTTTGGGTCTTGACCCAGGGCGTCCTTGGGGCTGACCTCAGGCGGTTGTTCGACCGATGCCTGAGGGACGGGCGATTCCCCCAGTTGGAAGGTGGCGAGATGGTCCTCCTCCGGAAGCGAGGGTCGGCCCGCGGAGTCTCCTCCGCATACCGGCCCATCTGTCTCCTCGACGAGGTGGGCAAGCTCTTCGAGAGGGTGATTGCTGCCCGCCTCGTCGAGCACCTGGCGCGGGGTGCCCCCGGCCTGGCCGACTGCCAGTACGGTTTCCGGGAGGGTCGATCGACCATCGACGCGATAGGTCGTGTCAGGGCCCTCTCGGAGCCGGCCGTCTCCCGGGGAGGGGTGGCTTTGGCAATATCCTTGGATATTGCCAACGCCGTTAACACCCTGCCCTGGGAGGAGATAAGGAGAGGGCTCGAATATCATCGGGTCCCCCCTTGTCTCGGGGCGGTCATCGGGGATTATCTCCGCGGCAGGTGGATCGAGTATCCGAGCCGGGATGGGCATATGCGGAGGAGGTGTACTGCGGTGTTCCGCAGGGTCGGTCCTCGGGCCACTCCTGTGGAATATCGCGTACGACGCAGTGTTGCGGTTGACCTCCCCGACGGCGTCAGCGCCGTGTGTTATGCAGATGACACACTGGTGCTGGCCGTCGGGGCGCACTGGGGAGGGCCAAGCGTCTCGCGGAGGAGGGGCGCAACGCGTCGTCGACCGGATCAGAGGGATGGGGATGACGGTGGCGGTCCATAAGACCGAGGTGATAGCGTTCCATTCACCTCGGCAGGATCCGCCACCTCCTCTGATCCGCGTGGGTGAGGCTAATATCGAGGTGAAGCCCCAGATGAGGTATCTGGGGCTGATCCTCGATAGCCACTGGCGCTTCGAGGAGCATTTCCGCTGCCTGGTCCCTCGGCTGGAGAGGATGGTCGGGGCTTTGGGCCGGATTCTGCCCAACCTGGGGGGCCCGGCGGGCCGAGTTCGCCGCCTCTATGTGGCAATGGTTCAGTCGGTGGTCCTATACGGGGCCACCGTCTGGGCGGACGACCTGGCGGCCTCCCGGCGCGGCATGACCATGCTGCGTCGGGTGCAGAGGCGGATGGCTCTAAGGGTCGTCCGCGGGTACCGGACCGTGTCACATGAGGCGGCGACGGTTCTTGCGGGGATGCCGCCCATGGATCTCCTCGCGCGGTCGCACGCGATGATGTATCGTCACCGCGTCGACCGTCGCGCGGGGGTGGGGCGGTCCCGGGTGTGCAGGAACCTGCTTGGGGCGAGTTGAAGCGCCAGGCCCGGCAGTCCGTGGTGCACGCGTGGCAAGAGCGGTTGGCTCTGCCTACCGCGGGGCACCGGACAGTCGGGCTGTTCGGCCACCCTATGTGAGTGGCTGGACAGAGGCCATGGAAGCCTCACTTACAGGATGGCACAGTGTGTTCTCGGGGCATGGCAGCTTCGGGAGATACCTGTGCCTGATAGGAAGGAGCCGACGGCGCGTTGCTGCCATTGTGACGCTGAGCAGGACACGGCGGAACATACCTCGAGGTATGCGCTGCATGGGAGGGTGAACGCCGTGTCCTGATCGGCGTCATCGGGCGGGATGTCTCGCTGCCGGGCATGGTGCGCGCCATGCTCGGCCGCGAGGAGAAGTGGAGGGCCGTGGCCTCCTTCTGCGAAATCGTAATGTTGCAGAAGGAGACCGCGGGAAGGGAGCGCGAGCGTCAGCGGCGTGCTGAAGCTCGCGCTCGTTTGGTGGCGAGAGAGCGTCGCCTGGGCGTCATGACCCAGGCGTGGCGCATGACCCAGGCTGGGAGGGGGGTCCTGATAGGAGCCCCCTCCCGCCAGGCGGAGTAGGGTCGGACCGGATGGGGTGGCAGTGCCTCCTGTCGGGCCCGGCGCACGGAGCGGCACCCTCGGTGGCCTGGTGCGGCCATGAGCTGCCGGCCTCCGAGGGGTAGAAAAGGGGTCGCGGCGGTTGCGAGTTGGGGCTCGCAGCCGCCACTAGACGCGGCCACAGGACGGATGGCGGCAGGACCATGTGAACTCGTACTGCCGCGATGAGACAGGGTGATTACCGGGGACCGTTTGTCCCCCGCGGGTGGGCGCAGCGCGGCACGGGGAGGATACCGAAGTATACTTCAAGCGATTCCGGTATCCTCCCAAATCGTGCGGAAGGGTCACCGTGGGGTTTTTAGTGGGCAGGTCCCGCGCCCGTTATAATGGGCGCGGGGAATCCCACACACCCTCCCGCCTCTCCCAAAGAGGTGGGAAGGAGTCTTTCGAAGATTTTCCCCACGAAAAAAAAAAAAAAAAAAAAAAAAGGGTAAAATGTGGTGGACCCAAACAGAAGAGCCCTGGCAAACCTTGGCAACATGCATGGAGATATCAAATGCCCTAAAATCACCAAACGTCGAGGAATTCAAGGAGGCAAATTCCCAGTGCATCATGGATGGAAGTTGTAACGCTTTGCAACACTATGCAGCTTTGGGTAGAGACCAAATAGGTGCAGAAAGCGTTAATCTGTATCCATTCGAGACTCGAAACGACGTTTACTCAGCAGTGGCTGCAATAGTAAGCTACAAACAAACTAAAAATCAAACGAAAACAAATTCATCTCAACACAAAGCTCTTAAACCGATATTTAGGTTGAGAAAGAACGAGTGAAGGATGCTGAAAATTTGAAATTAAAATTGCTAAAATTGCTTTTTTAGACAAATTTGTTAGAAGAAAGGTAATTAAACAAACCGTGATGACGACATCTGTATATATCTGTTTATGGAGTAAAAATATGGCGCTAAATTTCAAATTGCTAAACAGTTGATGAAAGGTGAACGTTTAATTTTTCAATTTTGTAAATGTGTATTATATTGAAAATAATTAAAACTTTCCATTTGTATAACTTAATTGTTTTCAACGATAAAAAAAGGAGATGAAACTGTCGAGAAGGTGGGTGCAACCTTCTAGATTTTTATGAAATTAACATACGCCTGTCGCTCAATTTACTTATATGTATGCATTTTCTGGTTGCGTAAATTCAGATCGCGTACAAAAAAAAAAAAATAACGCGTAAATTAAGGGACGGGTGTTTGTTGTTAACGACTTTTTCCTCCTTTTCATTGTATAATATAGGGCGATCGATTTTACGTTTGGACTTATACACAAGAATAGTATTATGCACGGCATTGAAAACTTGAAAGAAGTGTAAACAGCCAATCAAATTATAAAAATTTTTTAAAATTACAATATCAACGTGCCTGGTTTTCTACTATATTGTCACTATTTTTAGTTAAATGTACTTGAAATTCAGCTATATCGTCATAAAATGATTTTGTTATAAGTAGCGACATAGAGGTCATGAGAAATGAGGTCGACGTTTTTAAATGAAAGTAAATAGTCTTTTGTTTATATTCTGATAGGGCGTTTCGAGTCGAATAGAAATTCAGTAATTTAGATGAATTCTAACTTTAATTTGTTGTGCAATTTATATTCTTTAATTGTTTATGGGTTTGTTTAGATATTGAAAACTTTCCTGAAGAATATGTGTGAGCTGGGAAGTATCTATATGTATTTAACGGAGAAAACATTTTATACTCTTAGAACTAAGTTCGAAAAGTGCCAGAGAAATTCAAGATTGGTTTACGAAATGTGCAAGAATTATTTCCATCGTTTGTTGTGAAATGTAGATGGATCGAATGGATTACTCCGTTGGGATTCCTGTGGCACAACCTTACAGTGAATACCAGATATTCAGGAAGAAATACATATAATGAAACTAAACCGTTAGTATGTTTTTATTAATATGTAGAATTAATTGCAAAAAAATGTTGGAAATTGTTTTTTGAATTTTTAAAATAAATCAGAGTGTTTAAATATGTTCAAAACTATTTAAATTCGCGTTCGTCCGTGAAATATTTTTTCTCGGCCGCGAGTCCCGTATCCGTTTGTGTACGTGACATTCCGGAAGGTTAGGCTGTCGCCGAGTTCGTTCGGCGTACAGACAGTTTAAAACCGCGGCCGTTTACGTGTTTTGTACGCTGACCTCACGCGAAGATTCGCTTCAAACGCCATTTAAACGGCATAGTGACGTCAGCATCGAGAGAGAACCGTATCGTTAATTGAAAAGAGATCGACAATCAGATTCGACAGCGCCACGTCGCGACGACGAGGCGCGACCGAGTCTTCGTCTGTCGATGCTCGACGATTTTGCAAATTATTCACGAGCCGACTGCCAACGGGAGCGGATCCCAGACGATCTCGCTCCTCAAGTACGCGCTCCGCCGAGCAAGCAAAAAGCTTCTCGGCAAGAAATAATTAATTTTGGACTCTGTAAAGAATTCTCATCGTTGCTGCGATTTGAGATTTCAAAAAAGAACAATCTCTTTAAGCGAAGGAAGTGGTCTGGTGCACGCAGCGCGTGACGACCGCGGACGCGAGAAGTTGATTGTACGTTGCAGTCGTTGCCGCGACCGCGACGTAAGGGACTCAGGGTGCACGCACCTAGAATCCCTTTAAAGCTATACGGCTTTGGAGCCTCCCAAAGGTCCTACCGATAGTTCGGTACCGCCTCGTGGAGAGCTCTCCGTGCAAAGGTCACCGCGAACCCTATCCGAAAACCCTGTTGGTGTACGAGTCGACCGTACACCCACCGGCGGAGTTCGGGTTCAAAGCGCCTCCCACTCTTCACGCCGCCTACCACATACGGTCCCCGTATAAACGGTCGCCGGGTAGGCTTTATAGTGAGGGTGGACTTGCTTGGGATTTCCTCCTGTAAATTCGTTTACTGCACAGTCCCCGAAATAATCGGTCGCTGTGTAGTAGTTATAAAGCGTTGTAGGAAATTCCCTTGCACGACGTACCCACGTCGATCTGCGCGGTGAGCGTGCTCGCGGGATCCACACACTTGGAGCCTTACGACCTCCATTTGGTGACCCGTCCGTGGCGACACAGAGCCTCCGACAGTTACGAGTCAATTCCTCCGCTGTTCAGGGCGAAAGTCTCGTCGATCGTTTTAATTAATAACGATTCGCGAGCAACAATAAAATACAGTCCACTTGTTTACGTTTAACGACAGCTGATCTCCTCTCCAAGCGCGACGATAGTCGCGAGGAGAGCGAGGCGAACAGCTGACGAGCGTGTTTACGATACGTGCAATCACGTATTTAATTCTGGTCGATCCTTTGTTACAGGAATCAAGGGCCAGCAGCGCAGCCAGGGCAACGCCCATAGGGCAACCCGGCCCGACTACTAAAACATATATTTATTTTAAATTTTTTTATTTTTATTTTTGTATTTTTCTATTTTTATTTCACTTTATAAAATAAAAGGCTTGTCGCTGCGCGACAAGCGAAAAATACGAATAAATTGTGTCAACTGAACTTTCCCTCATCCGGACCCCGGTTAGAACCCTTAGATTCTAACAAACGGTCCTTCGAGCCGGATTGAGGTTGAAAGAACAGGAAAGAGTTGCAAGTGCGTTCACGTAAGTCGCTGCTTACGAGACGCTTAATTTCGAGTCGATTAACCCATCCTCGAATTAGAGATCAGCATGTGTGTGTCTAAGGCTGAAGGTCGAAGCGAGTTCGATGTCGATCTCGACGACCTAATCACCCGGTTCGACTTAATGACAAAGGCGATCTCTTATTTAAAGAAACGTGGTCGAGCCCAGTTCACTGAGGAGATCCTCAAAACAAGGCTCGCCACCGTAACCGAACTGTACAAGGAGGCTATACAGCAGTACTTGGCTCTTCGGAGAAAATATGCCCCTGCGAAGCGCAACACGTGCGACTTCCTTGCAAAAGGTGGCGTAGAAGCTAAGGAGGAAGAGTTTATGGAGTTTCAGGAGCACAGTTGCCACGGAGCTGACCAGACTGGCCGCTGAATCAAAAGCGGCAACAACGTCGGTCAGCTCACATGATGTCGCAATCGAACTCCCAAAACAACGCCTTCCCAAGTTCGGAGGTGATCCACGAAAATGGAGACATTTCGAGGATCTTTTCACCTCCGGAATAATAAATAATCCGAGGCTGTCAGATGTGCACAGATTGCAGTATCTGAACGCCTGTCTGGAGGACAAAGCGTTGGTCGCGATCGCGCACCTCGAAGTTATCGATGATAATTTCACGGTGGCGTGGAAAACCCTGAAAGAACAATTCGGGATACCACGTATCGTGACTGCCAAATTGCTAAGTCAATTGGACAAAATTGAAAACGATCAAAAGAGATGATCTGGATAGCCTAAACCAGGTCGTCGTCGTTTTCAAACAGGCCTACGCGGCGCTCGAAAAGCAGGGCACAATTTTAGAGCAGCGAAATTGGCTGCTGGCCCACAGCATTCGAAGCCACTTGGAAGGGTCTCTTAAAGCTGAGTGGGAAAGGTCGCAGCGTCTCCCCCGAACTATCCCTCGCACACCGAGTTGATAGGAATTCCTGGAGGGGCATGCACGGGCTCTGACCATGTTAGACGATGGTCCGAGCAAGCCTGCGACCGAACACCCACAAAGCACAAAATACGGAGTCACAACTCCGTTCTAGAAAGCCCCGCTGGAAAAAGCGTGACTTGCGGATTTTGCGGCCTCGAACACAGAATGACCCAATGTGGTGCATTCCGTAATTTGATCGCCGAACCGCCGCTATCAATTTATAAAAGATAGCCAGCGGTGCATTCTCTGCTTGTCACCTCAAAGCATGGGAACGCGCGTTGTCCTTCCGAAGAGGCATGCACGAAATGCAATGGCAGACATCATTCTCTGCTGCATTTCGAGTCCTTTCGAGCGAAACCGAAAGTCGCAAACCCGCGACAATGGCTTCGCAAGACAAACGCCAGAAAGCGGTCTACGGCCCCACCAAGCCGGCCGCAGCAAGCCGAACGAGCTGCTCGTACCACGACGTCACAGGCAACGACGTCACAGCCTAGTACGTCACACTGTACCGCGATAGGTGCAGACGTACCGACGGCTGTGTTGTTAGCCACGGCGAACGGTGCGTCGCGAATCGTACGCGCACTGATAGATCAGGGTTCTGAGTCGTCCTTCATCTCCGCGAATTTGACGAATGACCTCAAATTCTTGCGGAGGAAAACCCCAGCCACAGTGACTGGCTTGGGGGGCGGCAAAACCCAGACAATTAAATTCAGCGTCGACATGAATTTGGGAACGGTAGAAGGTACCGAGCCGACGGTCAAGACGAAAGCGTATATCGTGCAAAAAATCACGAGCTACGTCTCGCCGTTGGCAAGTGCGCTCAAATGCGACGCGCTAAAGGACCTACCGCTCGCAGATCCCGACCCTGCTTCCGGTCAACCGATTGAAGTGTTGATCGGCGCGGACTTGTACGCGCAAATTATTCGACCGGGTTTCCGTCGAATATGCAGTACGGGTCCAGTGGCCCAAGAAACTGCATTTGGCTGGATTCTGTCCGGCCCGACAAATGCAAAGGGCAAAATTAACAAAACTTTGCGGACATTGCACTGAAACGTCCTCGAATCGCTGGACACGGCGATTCGAAAGTTTTGGGAAGTCGAAGACCTCCATTCGACCACGGTACGCACCAAGGCGTAGGAGGAGTTTGAAACGCACTTCCAAAACCGTCGCTCGTAATGCGACTGGACGATTTGTCGTCCGATTATTTTACTCACCTGAGACCGGACGAAGCGCTAGAAATTCCTATCGCATCGCTCTCTCTCCGCCTCGGAGATTGAGGAAAAAAATTGGACGCAGATCAGACCCTCGTACGAGAATACATCGTTTCTCACGGAATATGAGGAGCTGGATCATATGACTCGAATAGAGCCCATTGACGAGACCAGACTCTACATTCCACATCGAGCGGTCGTACGCACAGAAAGTGCAACGACAAAATTAAGAGTCGTATTTAACGCGACAAGCCGAACTGCAGGCGGTCGCTCGTTAAATGACATCCTACACGTAGGTCCAAAATTGCAGAACGACATCACGTCAGTCTTGACCCGATGGCGTCTGTATGAATACGTGTTGGTGGCCGACATAGAGAAAATGTTCCGACAGATTCTCGTCGCCCCACAGGATCGTCGTTATCAGTGCATCCTATGGCGCACGCCCGAAACCGAACAGCTGAATGCGTTCGAATTAAATACCGTAACGTACGGTACGGCGTGTGCAATCCATACTTTGTCGATGCGAACCCTTCTCGAGCTGAAAAATCAGGACGGGCACAGGTATTCCCCTTGCCGCCCCGATACTCGAGCGACATATACGTAGACGACGTTTTTATGGGAGCACCCGATACGTCGTTGTTAGAGAAAATTCGCAATCAAGTTTGCGAACTCTTACAACGAGGTGGGTTTAAGCTGCGTAAATGGGCAGGTAATTCCGCCGTTATTACTGCGAAATATTCCCAAAGCGCTCATCCCACGCCGTCGACCTTACCTTATTCGATGACAGCGAATTAAAGGTTTTGGGTTTACGCTGGATACCGTCCGGCGATTATTTTTACTTCCAATCTGCAGCGGTTTCAGCCGTCTGCCGTGCCGATGACAAAACGAAATTTGTTTTCGGAGATTGCTAAGTTGTTCGATCCGCTCGGCTGGTTATCACCAGTCGTGATTCGCGCAAAGATTTTGATGCAATCCCAATGGCTGGAGAAAATCCAGTGGGACGATCAAATCTCAGCGAATACGCTCAATACGTGGAATACGTTTTGCGTGGATTGGAGCAGCTTAAACGAGTTAAAAATCCCCAGATGGATTAATTACGGAGCCGACACAATGTCCGTGGAAATTCATGGATTTTGTGACGCTTCGCTCGCGGCCTACTCAGCGGTCACATATTTACGTGTGACAGCGATGAGCAATGTCACCTCCTCGACATTGATAATGGCAAAAACGCGGGTGGCTCCGATTAAAACGCAGTCAATTCCTGTATTAGAATTGAACGGCGCCGTGCCTCGCCGAGCTCATTGTGCACGTGGAAAGGTCACTTTCACTCGAAGGTCGACCAAATAATCTGCTGGACAGATTCCACGATCGCACTAGCATGGTTGAGAAAGCACGCTCCACATGGAAGGTTTTAATAGCCAACCGTGTGTCAAAGGTCCAAACGTTACTCCCGAATGCGGAATGGAGGCACGTTCCCACCCGCTTCAATCCCGCGGATCTGAATTCGCGTGGAGTGGAAGCTGCGGAACTCCTTCAATCTAAGCTGTGGATTTCTGACCAAGTTGGCTAACAGAATCGAAAGATTGTTGGCCGAAAACACCTTCGTCCATCGAGACCGAAGAAGGGAAGCGCAAAGTGCACGCCCACGTAGCAATTCCGGAGAAAGAATGGGAACTTGTATTTCGATTCTCGACCTGAACAAGCTACTTCGCGTAACCGCATACTGTCTCAGATTAAGGAGACCGATGCAAGGTGAGCGAAGGTCGTACGATGCGAAGTTCGTTGAGGCGTCTGAGATGCAGCTCGCAAGCGAAAGAATTGTCCGCTACATCCAGCGCACGCATTTTGCAAAGGAGTACCGGTGTTTAAAATCACCGGAAAATTCCAGCAAAATCAATGCTGAAAAGTTTGAACCCTTTCTCGACGATAAAGATGTCTTGAGAGTCGGGGGCAGACTGGAAAATACAGCACTGCCATGGGAAACCAAGCATCCCATAATTTTGCCGAAACATCACGTTTCCACGATGATAATTCGGCAGTGCCACGTTGATACGTTGCACGGGGGATTGCAGTTAACCATGTATACGGTGCGACAAAAATTTTGGATTCTCGGCTGTCGAAATGCAGCGCGAACGGTAATCCACGGATGCATGCGATGCGTTAGATGGAGGGCAAACTCCCACGCAAATCATGCAGGATTTAATACCGGAGCGTTGCCGCGAGGCGAGAGCATTTTCGAACTGCGGAGTGGATTATGCTGACCTTTTCGTGTCCGCGACTCCGCCGGTCGAGGGAAACCGCCCACAAAGCGTATATAGCAGTTTTTGTCTGTTACGCGACACGGGCTATCCATATCGAACTCGTCCACGATTATACGACGAGTGCCTTTTGGCGGCGTTAGATCGATTCATTGCAAGAAGGAGTTCCGTCCTGCATTTTCAGTGACAATGGAACGAACTTTGTCGGTGCAGATCGAGAATTACGTGAAAATTTCGAGGCTGTGTACAACACGCCAGAAATGCGTAATAAATGCAGTCAGAAAGGAATTAAATGGAAATTTAACCCACCGAGTGCACCGCACTTCGGTGGCATGCAAGAAGCCGGCGTGAAATCGGTGAAATTTCACCTTAAGCGGACGCTGGGCGAATTCACTCCCACAAGCGAAGAATTACAGACGTTGCTCTGTAAAATCGAAGCAAGTTTAAACTCGCGACCGATTGCCGCTTTGAGTGATAGCCCGGACGATCATGCGCCGCTCACACCGGGACACTTTAGTAGGAAGTCCGCTGAACGCGCTTCCGACGCAATCCGTGGAAATTGAAAACTCTCTCGTTTGACACGTTGGAGGGCGATTCAAAATTCCATGAACAAATCTGGAGGCATTGGACACGTGACTATCTCACGCACCTCCAGAATCGTTACAAGTGGCGTACAGCCCAAAAAACATTAAAACTAAACGACTTAGTTTTGCGCAAAACCCTCTCCTGCCCCCGAATCAATGGGAAATGGGGCGAGTAGAGGAGGTATTCACCGGCAGGGATGGAAATGCACGTGTGGTTAAAATACGCACGGCAAAATCCATTTTTACGCGACCTATAACGCGGTTGTGTAAGCTGCCTGTGGAAGATACCGAGTCGGCGACGGTTAGCGACGCCGACTAGGTCACATAAAAACCATAACATCCAACGGCTGAAAGTGATCGGAAGGTGAGAAACGATCGTTTCTAGAAACAAACGACGTTGATTTTCACCTGACCGTTGTCACTTGAAGTTCAAACGGATTAGTGGGGGTTACGAATCCACCGATCTGAGTTGATGATTGGTCGGGCGCGCCTAGCAATCCGAGCGCCCCAACCCTAAGCGGAACACGCGGAGCCAAAAATCGTTCAGTTCCAAAGAAACCACGATGAGTGAAACCGCGTCTAATATCTCGTGCGAGGGGAGGGGGTCTCGTTCAACGGGGATCCTGAAATCGACGAGCGGTTTGGCCGCATCCTCCAAATCGGGGAGCGAGCGTGTTCCCCGAAAAGGAACGACCAGGTCATCGCGCCGGAACAGCCGCGGAGTGAGCCCGAGGTGACCCTAAACCTCGGGCGAGACAGCTTTAACATGCCGGTCCGGATCCTCACGACCTCACGAAAATACCATCACCGGGCCCCCGGGGGGCAATATGTTCTTCGGTGGGACTCGGAGGGGCACATGAGGTCGTGCCAGTGGAAAAGCGACCGGACACCGGAGAATTCGGCTAAGACGCCTGCGCCGGCCACTCCAACGCCGTCGGGAACAGCCCCCGCCGAACGGGTGCCACCCCCGAAGCGGAAACGCAAGGCCAGGCCGCGACCAGCGCCGGCAAATCCGGGGCCTTCTACAAGCGGCTCCCTAAACAGCCTCCGGCGGTTCCCGCAAAGAAACGGAAGAGATGGCAGCCGTTTGATCAAATCGCCTTCACAAAGGCGATGGCGGATCAAATGCTGACCACATCGATGCGTTATCTGCACCAAGCTGCCGCTGGTCAACCGTAAGTACTTTTGATTTTATAATTGAAAGTGCGCGAGTTCTCTCTCTTCGCGTAAAATAGTGACCGTACGGGACTACCGCGATCTCCGGGTATTGCACAATTCGTGCAAGGGGGCGGTATGTTTAAATATGTTCAAAACTATTTAAATTCGCGTTCGTCCGTGAAATAATTTCTCGGCCGCGAGTCCCGTATCCGTTTGTGTACGTGACATTCCGGAAGGTTAGGCTGTCGCCGAGTTCGTTCGGCGTACAGACAGTTTAAAACCGCGGCCGTTTACGTGTTTTGTACGCTGACCTCACGCGAAGATTCGCTTCAAACGCCATTTAAAACGCATAGTGACGTCAGCATCGAGAGAGAACCGTATCGTTAATAGAAAAGAGATCGACAATCAGATTCGACAGCGCCACGTCGCGACGACGAGGCGCGACTGAGTCTTCGTCTGTCGATGCTCGACGATTTTGGAAATTATTCACGAGCCGACTGCCAACGGGAGCGGATCCCAGACGATCTCGCTCCTCAAGTACGCGCTCCGCCGAGCAAGCAAAAAGCTTCTCGGCAAGAAATAATTAATTTTGGACTCTGTAAAGAATTCTCATCGTTGCTGCGATTTGAGATTTCAAAAAAGAACAATCTCTTTAAGCGAAGGAAGTGGTCTAGTGCACGCAGCGCGTGACGTGACCGCGGACGCGAGAAGTTGATTGTACGTTGCAGTCGTTGCCGCGACCGCGACGTAAGGGACACAGGGTGCACGCCCCTAGAATCCCGTTAAAGCTATAAGGCTTTGGAGCCTCCCAAAGGTCCTACCGATAGTTCGGTACCGCCTCGTGGAGAGCTCTCCGTGCAAAGGTCACTGCGAACCCTATCCGAAACCCGTGTTGGTGTACGAGTCGACCGTACACCCACCGGCGGAGTTCGGGTTCAAAGCGCCTCCCACTCTTCACGCCGCCTACCACATACGGTCCCTGCATAAACGGTCGCCGGGTAGGCTTTATAGTGAGGGTGGACTTGCTTGGGATTTCCTCCTGTAAATTGTTTACTGCACAGTCCCCGAAATAATCGGTCGCTGTGTAGTAGTTATAAAGCGTTGTAGGAAATTCCTTGCACGACGTACCCACGTCGATCTGCGCGGTGAGCGTGCTCGCGGGATCCACACACTTGGAGCCTTACGACTTCCATTTCCAGACCCGTCCGTGGCGACACAGAGCCTCCGACAGTTACGAGTCAATTCTCCGCTGTTCAGGGGCGAAAGTCTCGTCGATCGTTTTAATTAATAACGATTCGCGAGCAACAATAAAATACAGTCCACTTGTTTACGTTAACGACAGCTGATCTCCTCCAAGCGCGACGATAGTCGCGAGGAGAGCGAGGCGAACAGCTGACGAGCGTGTTTACGATACGTGCCATCACGTATTTAAGTCTGTTCGATCCTTTGTAACAGGAATCAAGGGACAGCAGCGCACCCAGGCCAACTCACATAGCGCAACCCGGCCCGACTACTAAAACATATATTTATTTTTAAATTTTTATTTTTCTTTTTTGTATTTTTTCTATTTTATTTCACTTTTATAATAAAAGGCTTGTCGCTGCGCAACAAGCGAAAAATACGAATAAATTGTGTCAACTTAACTGTCCCTGAACTTTCCCTCCTCCGGACCCCGGTTAGAACCCTTAGATTCTAACACAGAGACTTATACTTGGTTTTGTATTTTAGAGATGAAATTGTAATTTAGAAGAAGAATTTGGTTAGGAAATCATTTTATTAAATATTTTAAATGCACTTAAGCTTATTTAAGCGAATTTTTAATGTTTAATGGACTTAAACATGTTGTTTCTTTGTTTCTGAACAGAAATTCTACTTCAGAAAAAAAGCATCCGAGTAGAAAAATTATCTCTATAGAATATTTAGAACGGTCCTAAGCTAATTTAAAAACGTAATTTGGATATTTTATGGACCTAAAAATGTTCTTTGTATTTCAGAAAAGGAATTCTACTTCAGAAAAAGATATGCCATTAAATCTAAGTAGAAAATTGTTTTGTTTAACATTTTTAAATGCTTATAAACTTGTTTACAAACATTCTTCTAATATTTTATTAATCTGAACAAAACTTAAAAGAGTTTTTCCAATCAGTTACATATTTTCTTCAAAAACTATGGCAGGATAAAGGTCTTTAAAGTCTAAAAATAAAATTTATTCATAGTGAAATTTTAAATTGTTCTATAAAATTGACAACACTTTGTGAAACTTTCTTTAGAAATCTATTTTTCCAAAATTGCATTTTTGTCGCGGCGGATTTAGAAGGAATCCCCCTTCCTCCTACTCACGGAAGAAAAGGGAAGAAGTATCATTATTATTATTATTATTATTATTATTATGATTATGATTTATGATTTCAGTATATCGGATGCTGTGAAACAGAAGAACGCATTTGCACCTAATTTCATACATTCTCTTGATCCTACACACATAATGCTCACTAGTTGATATTGCGACAGAGCTGATGTCACTTTCGTTTCTGTACACGATTGTTTTTGGACTCATGCTTGCACCGTGGACCGTGGACCGTGGACCGTGGACCGTGGACCGTGGACCGTGGACCGTGGACCGTGGACAGTATGTTTAAAGTTAGTAGAATTCGAAGTAACCAAATTCTAATTTTTTCAATTATTATTATTATTATATTTAATAAACGAGTTAAATCGTCTCGAAACACAAGTGCATACTTGTTTGATATTTCAAATTGATACAAATTGATACAAACTTAAATTTATTTTTAATTTATGAAATCAGATTTTATAAAATAGGTATGACGGTTTTCCAAAGATTTTCCAATTCAAAACTACTGATTTTTTTTTTTCAATTTCGGGGATATCCTGTGGACATTCAGTGTTAAGTGACCGTTGTTAAAGAAATTGTAAATATTAAGATTCATTTATTTTAAGTGTTTTACAGATTAGTAATACTGTAAAATGGCAAATACTCCTCCGAATATCGAATATCGAATATATATACAGAGTGTCCCGTAAATAGTGTAAGAACCGGAAATGGGGGGTAGCTGAGACGATTCTGAACAACAATTTCCTTTGCAAAAATGTCGGATGGAGCTTCGTTTTTGAATTAGTAACGAAAAACACTGACCAATCGCGGCGCTCGCCTTCCGCGCGCTCAGGGCCGTCCGACCTCGGAGAGCCACCGCGCCGGGTAGGTAGCAAGATGCGCGTTGAAGATACATCGAGGAACGAATACAAATAATTAAAAATACTACCACTACAACTGTTACCTAATTCGTTAATTACTACGTAATTAGTACGTAAATTACTAAATCGAATTTATTAATTATTTGTATTTGCGGTTTCCGAGAATGAAGGAATAAAATCTCGAAATTTTTAGGAAATTAACCCTTCGCAACCGAGTGACGCTTCTCGGCAGAGTGTTTTAAAATTATAATAAAAATTATTATCAGAAAATTAAAAGAAATACGGTAAGAACCATTTGTAACCGTTTGTTATTAAAACTGTACTGATAAAGCAGACTGGATTTCTGCGTACCGGAAACATTCCTCGAATGCAAAGGGTTAATAGAGAAATAATTGAAATTCGACTTACCCATTTACCTGCAAATTGACCTACTGCGCTGACAATAGAGCCCGGCCAATGCACCGCTGTCGGTCACGGCAAGGGCAAACCCCAACGAAAATCAGCTGATGGGACGGCCGGATTGCTGTACCTGCTTCTCACCCCGAAAACTTCACAGCACGGTCACTAACACTTTTCACTTTCACATACCGATGTGTTCCGTTGCACCCTTCTTCGATTGTTGCTCCTTCCTGGGTTGATAACGGTGCGTGGATGTTGCTCCGTCCTGAATTGTTACTCCTTCCTGAATGGTTGTTGCTCCCTGAATTGTTGCTCCTTCTGATTGTTGCTTGTTCGAACTTTGCTCCCTTCAGGATTGTTGTTCCTTTTCGCTGGGATAATGGGCGCGATACGTGCAGGCGACTTTCTTCGCGTTCCCCTTGGAGTCCGCGAAAACGGAGAACGAACGATAATACTCTGCGTTTACGCGTTCCATCGCGTGCGTCCGCTTCTGTTCAGAAACGCGTAGGTTCTGTTAAAAATTTTGACTGACAAATTGCATTTCCCTCCCCGAAAAAGTTCCTGGTAGGGCAACCTATTTTCGCGCGGTTCGAAGTTACCTGCGATCGGCGAACGTGCAGACCATGTTTGCTGCAAATGTTTGCTGCAAAACCGTACGGTCGACTCTTCTAATAGAATTTTTAAGATTCACCGTGAATATTTTTCCATGGAAAATTTGTTATAAAAAAGAAAGAAGAATATACCATGAAAAATTAAATAAAATAAAAAGGTGTTGTTTATAAAAATTAATCCACGAAGAAGGAATCAATTACATAATAGATAATATGCGATAATAAATTGTTAAAACAAGTGTATGTATGGCAAAACATGCGAACGCGAGCAAACACGAGCGAACACGAGCGAACTCGAGAAGACGCGCTTCTTTTGTCTCTGAGCTACCGTGTTTTACGGTTTACATGTATCAGTTCAAATATTGTCCTCGTGCGAACTGTCAGTCGCGGCATACCGAATACAATACGTTACAAATAATACAGTGTGGTTTCATTCTTTCATATCCACCTATCCACTGCATATAAGCCTCAACATAAATAATATTGGAGCAACAAAAAACAAAAATATTTAAAAAGAATATTAAATAATATTTTTTCTAGTTCTTGTTTCTCAAATGAAAATTCCAAGAAGATATGTTTTTTAATATTTGTGTTAAATATTTTTGTTGTACAATTAAATATGTTATCCATGAAAAAATATTCACGGTGAATCTTAAGAATTCTATTAGAAGAGCCGACCTTACGGTTTTGCCGCAAACACTTGCGGCAAACATGGTCTGCAATGTTCGTCGATCGCAGGTAACTCCGAATCGCGCGACAATGTGTTGCCTTACCTGGAACTTTTTTGGGGAGGGAAATGCAATTTGTCAGTCAAAATTTTTCACAGAACCTACGCGTTTCTGAACAGAAGCGGACGCACGCGATGGAACGCGTAAACGCAGAGTATTATCGTTCGTTCTTCGTTTTCGCGGACTCCAAGGGGAACGCGGAGAAAGCCGCACGCACGTATCGCGCCCATTATCCCAGCGAAAAGGAACAACAATCCTGAAGGGAGCAAGGTTCGAAGAAGCAACAATCCAGGAAGGAGCAACAATTCAGGGAACAACAACCATTCAGGAAGGAGTAACAATTCAGGAGGGAGCAACATCCTGGCACCGTTATCAACCCAGGAAGGAGCAACAATCGAAAAAGGGTGCAACGGAACGCATCGGTATGCGAAAGTGAAAAGTGTTAGTGTCCGTGCTGTCAAGTGTTTTCGGGGTGAGAAGTAGGTACAGTGACCGGACTGGCCCATCAGCTGATTTTCGTTGGGGTATTCGACCTTGCCATGATCGACAGCGGTGCATTGGCCGGGCCCTATTGTCAGTGCAGTAGGTCAACTTGCAGATGAATGGGTAACTCGAATTTCAATTATTTCTCTATTAACCCTTTGCATTCGAGGAATGTTTTGGTACGCAGAAATGCAGTCTGCTTTTTCAGTACAGTTTTTAATAACAAACGGTTACAAATTGTTCTTACCGTATTTCTTTTAATTTTCTGATAATAATTTTTATTTTAATTTTAAAACACTCTGCCGAGAAGCGTCACTCGGTTGCGAAGGGTTAATTTCCTAAAAATTCCGAGATTTTATTCCTTCTTTCTCGGAAACAGCAAATACAAATAATTAATAAATTCGATTTAGTAATTTACGTACTAATGACGTAGTTATTAACGAATCCGGTAACAATTGCAGTGTCAGTATTTTTAATTATTTGTATTCGTTCCTCGATGTATCTTCAACGTGCATCTTGCTACCTACCCGGCGCGGTGGCTCTCCGAGGTCGGACGGCCTTGAGCGCGGAAGGCGAGCGCCGTGATTGGTCAGCGTTTTTCGTTAATAATTCAAAAACGAAGCCCCATCCGACATTTTTGCAAAGGAAATTGTTGTTTAGAATCGTCTCTCCTACCCCCCATTTCCGGTTCTTACACTATTTACGGGACACCCTGTATATCTATTGTAGGGGACACTATGGACATTTCCACAGTGCCTTAGTGAAAAACCCTAGATAGAGTTGGGGTGGCAACCGTGCGGTAGGGCGCCACGCCATGATAGTCGGAATCAGTGTGGCCAGATCTGGCATAATTGAGTGCATCGAAATCGACAACAGTGACGACGAACTTCCTTAGCGTCTAATGGAGTGGTTGGGATAGCAGGCATATAGTACCGCACGAGCCACGTGTACGTGAGGTCGGCGCTTGCGCGCAACTTCGGGAAATCGATAAAGAACGTTAGTGTGAGCCTTTCCTTCTTGCTCTTGTAAAAGACAAAACAACTGAAATACGACCTCGCGATAAGTGGCATACGATTCCAAGCCTCGACTGTCCCAGCATTTTTACTTTCCGACCTATGTAAGGTATAAAGAAATTTATAAAGTATCATAATGGAAAAAAAATTTCAAAATTTTTTTTTAGCGGAAATACACGTTTTAGGACCCCCTCATCATATTGTGACTACTACAAAAAAACATTTTTTTTTTGGTTCCTATGCTATTGCCATGATTGCATCTAAACGGCTGAACGAATTTCAATGAAACATAACATTTAAGTTTTATGTTCTCGTTTCAAGGTCTCATTAGATTTTGAGCGTGATCAGGTCCCATATAATGATGATTATACGTTTTTAGTTTTATAATTATTTCGATACATATACATCATTTGTAAACAAATTTTTAAAGCGATTTATATAAATCTTAAGAAGGGTTAAGATCAAATATACTTTTCTCCTATCTTTTCTAGAAAGGAAAAATTAAACGAAATCTTATGCATTGCATACCTACCTAAACCACATTAAAAACATATTCCACAAATATTTTAGAATAATGTTGTTCAAAGCAGTCTTACTCGTAAAGGGTTAATTAAGGGTTAATTAAAATGAAAATCCACTCTTACCCAGTACCGTGCACGCTACAGAAATAGATTACTACTGACTTTTCCCACTACGTTTTTTAATAACCGTATCAAATTGTTACACACAATCAAATGTTATATATTTGAATTTAAAATTGTTTTCCAGAAACCATCGAATTTCATCTCGATAAGCGTCTGTCTACCTTTCGTTGTAAATTCCAAAGGCAATACTGACCATTCGGTTTGCAGTCCTTCTTCGTCGAAACCGCCGAATTTTCTTAGCGATTAAGAGAACATTTCTGAAGGAAATGTCTCTATTTGTATCATTTAATATAAAAAGTGGGTTCAAAAACATACAACTTGTTAAGAAAATCGCCATCGATTGGCAATCGATGACGAATTTCGTTTGCAGCTGTAATATAAAACATTAAACAATTTTTCCTTACGGTTTCTACGATGTCGGAATTGCCTTCTGCATTCAGTTGATGCAGAAAATTAAGACACTCTGTTCCTAAATTTATACTATTAAATGGGAGTTCATTTTCGACTACAGAAAAATTGATCATTCTTACAAAATCCATGTGTTTCAAAAGCTGCGGTTTCAGAAAATTGCGTAATATATCGCATAAAAGTTCTGCCGCAGTCTTTTGAAGCAAATGAATTCTTGTCTCTTGAGTTTGAAAGAAAATGCTAAATTTATAAAATAACTCAAGAGCGTAATTTAGAATATAAAGATATGCTTTGGCCTCTGGATTTTGCATCGAGATTAACAGACGTTCCCGGACTCTGATTTCTCGCTTATTGTCAATTCTTGCAAAGCAATACAGTGTCCCAATTCTAAAAGTGTAACTACGGATGTATAATGCGATAACCATCGCGTAGAACACAATTTTAAAATTTTTGTGTCGGTTGTTTGAAAACATTGCTGAAATTTGCGGAATATAGCCGAACGTTTGGGACTACTGTATATGAAAGTTGCTACTTTTCGTAACAACTCCTCGCATATGTCTGGAATGGTATTGCACGCTTCGCGCACTACCATTGCAGACAGATGACACGGACAGCGGACAGTCAAAAATTTGTCCCTGCATTTTGTTGCAAGCTTTGTCATAAAGGACGAGTGTCGCCCTGTCATGACAGCAGCAGCGTTGTCACATGACAACGCGACAATATTTTCGAACGGAATTTCTCTTTCTATCATGGCAATTTCAAATCTTTAAATAAATTATCTGCGCCACAATTTCTGGCATCAAGATGTAATAATTCTACCAATTCCGTTCGAACATCCAAAGTCTCGGGTGCAACATAACGAACAAGAAACGTCATCCATTTCTCGTTGGTCGAGTCGGATGTTTCGTCAATATAAATAGAAAATTTAGTGTTTTGTAAAACACTAGAAATACGTTTTGTTTCTAAAGGATACAAAACGTTTGATATAATATTTGAACACTTTGTTCGACCGAACGACATATGTTTCAAGACATCAGGATCTTGCCCAATGTCTTTGAAAACTTCAAGAATCGTCTCTGCGGTTCGATACGGAATATTTTTTTCGGCTATTAATTTGGCAAATTTGATTTCCGCGGATTTTATCTTTTCATCCAACGACAGAGGCGATTCTTCGGATTGCGTCGTGAAATTATTATTCAAATTGTCTGCGTTATCGTTACTCTTTTTATAATTCTCTATGTGACACTGGAGAATCTGCATGATTATAAATCGTCGATAATCGACATGAAAATTGTTTGTTGCAAACCGAACAGAACCATGAATAAGGGTCGCCGTCGACTTTATGCAACCATGGCTTGAAATAATCATTCTCAAGCCATTGAGGCATAAAAGTCCTTTTAGAAGTACTATTTTTTTATGACACCCAGATTCTCCGTGTCTATACACGTTTGAGGAACCGCAAGAATAAGACTTATTGCATAAAGTACAATAAACGACTTCTATCATGGGGTACTGCACGTATCCATGATTTAAATCTATGATCATTTATCCATGAAGATAAAAACCGCGCTTACACTTATTCTTCGATTTCACAACCGTTTCCATAATATAAAAGCAGAAAAGCGAAAGAACAGAAAATTACAGAATACCTACGCGAAAGCTTTTTTTCAATTTAAATGTCTCAGAATTACCTACGGCACGTACCTTTAAATTTCTCCTGATGTTCGTCCTCGTCGACCGAATTCAACTGACTCAAGAGAAACAGCAGTGGCTCGAGCACGTGGCGATAGTGTTTTGTTTATACTGCTCGCGCATCGATGGGCCGTTGAAATGCCCGGACGAAGAAAGGACGTAGATATATATAGCCCAGTTCCCATAGGTTTTTAAAAGGCAATAATTAGAAATAAACTTCTATTAAAATGAATAGCAGTATATAGACGTCAATTTAATATATTTTATTTTGCAGAAATGAATTTAGAGGGAATCAAAAAAAGGAAAGAAGAATATAGACGTTCTAATATATGGCATGTGATAATGTTACAAAGAAATAACAATTTTTACATTTCCTCCTGATGGAAGTGACCACCACCTTCCCGTGGTTTCCATTGAACGGTAGCGTGCACGTTATTGTTTTACCTATCGTTACAATTATTTTGTTATGTAAAGTCAAGTCAAATATATAACATTTGATTGTGTGTAACAATTTGATACGGTTATTAAAAACATAGTGGGAAAAGTCAGTAGTAATCTATTTCTGTAGCGTGCACGGTACTGGCTAAGAGTGGTTTTTCATTTTAATTAACCCTTAATTAACCCTTTACGAGTAAGACTGCTTTGAACAACATTATTCTAAAATATTTGTGGAATATGTTTTTATGTGGTTTAGGTAGGTATGCAATGCATAAGATTTCGTTTAATTTTTCCTGTCTAGGAAAGATAGGAGAAAAGTATATTTGATCTTAATCCTTCTTAAGATTTATATAAATCGCTTTAAAAATTTGTTACAAATGATGTATATGTATCGAAATAATTATAAAACTACAGACGTATAATCATGATTATATGGGAACGGATCACGCTTAAAATATAATGAGAACTTAAAACGAGAACATAAAATTTAAATGTTAAGTTTCATTGAAATTCATTCAGCCGTTTAGACGCAATCATGTTAATAGCATAGGAACAAAAAAAATTTCGTTTTTTTCAATAGTCACAATATGATCAGGGGTTTTTTTTTTTTTTTTTTTTTTTTTCGTGGGGAAAATCTTCGAAAGACCTCTTTGGGGAGAGGCGGGAGGGGTGTGTGGGATTCCCCGCGCCCATTATAACGGGCGCGGGACCTACCCACTAAAAACCCCACGGTGACCCTTCCGCACGATTTGGGAGGATACCGGGAATCGCTCGAAGTATACTTACGGTATACTCCCCCTGCCCCCGCGTTGCGTTTCACCCGCGGGGGACAAACGGTCCCCGGTAATCGCCCTGTCTCATAGCGGCAGGACGAGGCCACATCGTCCTGCCGCCATCCGTCCCGGGGCCGCGTCTAGTGGCGGCTGCGAGCCCCAACTCGCAACCGCCGCGACCCCTTTCTACCCCTCGGAGGCCGGCAGCTCATGGCCGCACAAGGCCACCGAGGGTGCCGCCCGTGCGCCGGACCCGGACAGGATGCACTGCCACCGCATCCGGTCCGACCCTACGCCGCCTGGCGGGAGTGGGGCTCTATCAGGACCCCTCCCAGCCTGGGTCATGCGCCACGCCGAGGGGGCCGCCCGCGTCGCCTGACGCCCTGGCGATGCTCTCTCGCCACCAAACGAGCGCGAGCCTCAGCACGCCGCTGACGCTCACGCCCTCCCCGAGGGGGCAGTCGAGACTTGGAATCGTATGCCGATTATCGCGAGGTCGTATTTCAGCTGTTTCTCTTTTACAAGAGCAAGAAGGAAAGGCTCACACTAGCGTTCTTTATCGATTTGCCGAAGTTGTGCGAAGTGCCGAGCTCACGTACACGTGGCTCGTGCGGTAGGGTATGCCTGCTATCCCCACCATTCCGTTAGACGCTAAGGAAGTTCGTCGTCACTGTTGTCGATTTCGATGCAGTCAATTATGCCAGATCTGGCCACACTCTTAACGGGACTGTCTAATCTCGCGTTACCTAGGTCAGAAACATGTTTTTATTCAGAGCAATTACTACATTTCTGTGTTGGCTTTATAAAACCTTGGATAGAAAAGAGATTTATTTGAGATTTGGAAATGTAATTTTTGATTGAAGTATGATTGTGATTCTACATATAAATACGTGTACAATTGCAGGTAAACGAAAGACGAGCATTGACAACACACAAACAGAAAACTGAAGAATTTTTATAAGGAGAAGAATACTGGTGATGGGAAAGGAGAGTAGCACAGACGGAATAGTAGATGAAATTATGGTTAAATTGGAAATGTAAGTAACGATAAGAATGTATGGTGGTATTTTAAATACAAAAGTGTTGATGCAAAGCATTAGAAGGTTAGAAAGAGTTGGGTGAAATATTTATTTGTTTATCATATCTTTGTCAATATTATTAACTATCTGCATTAATTAATTATACATAGACTAATTTTGCAATTGTTACGAATAGTTTGAAATTTCGATGGATGGATAACCTTTACACAACTGAATTATTGCACAGGAACAAACCAGCGGAAGAAGAAAAGAAGAGATCGCACCAAACTGTGAATAAGTATATGACAGAACAGTATGTCCGTCCAGACCTCTATTTGTGTACATGCAAGTGTATTTGAACTGTGGACTGTCGAAGAGAGCAAACAAGACGTTGATGCTATAGAGAAAACACATGCAAGGCAGATTACAATATTGTGAGAAATGTATCGAGCTCTATAACGTCGTTTTGGAAGCTTACGCCTCCAAAGGGAACATGGTTAAAGTAATGGCGATTTCTAGAAAGTGATAAAGATGGATTCCGTCAAGCCAACGCCACAAACTTACGTTTCTACGTATATTGGATGCATTGGGAACATTAAAAATGGGGGGAAAACAAATAGGTAATTCTCATTGTTGAAAATAATATTATATTTAAAAATGAAAATAATCAAGTTCATTTTTTCTTTTACACAGCTCTGTTGAATCAATTGAGACGAGAAATGTTTAATAATAATATATCATTGAATCAGATATTCAGCAGCAATTCGTATTTCAAGCACGACCTAAGAAAGACGATTCTGGAATTAATTAGACAAATTTTGCCAAACTTTAAACTACCACCTGATGCAGAATGTTGAATGTGCAATATTCGCATAATCTTTTGAATGAAAAACAATTGAATGAAGAATAATTATCAAAGTCCAGTGAAGGGAGGGGATCATTACGATGGAGGAGTTGAAAGATTGTTTGAAAGAGCAAATGCAAAATGGAGCGGAAACTGAAGTGCAAGTTGAAAGCATCGTCAAACATTGTGAAAAACCCTTCTGTTTCTAGATATGTACGGTACCGCTAAATTCTTTCAAACGTTTATAGAATAAGTATCGATTCTTCGTATTTGTAATTTCTAAAGTCTTTTTTCTGATTGAGATAATAATTTGAATTTGTTGAAACATATGTATATACATAGAATAAGTAAAACTTTTCTTTTTAGTTAATATTTGCAAGTTCGATTGGATAATTGGAGTTTATTTAAACATGTATCAAATTAATTAATTAATTTGTATTGTAGTTTTTAAAATATTCTTTTTAGTTCAAAATTCACGAGTTGGATTTGTGATCGATTGGAGTTTGTGTTCTACATTAGAGGCAGAAAGTGATCGGCATGGACAAATTATTGGAAAGAGACAGCTTTGACTGTTTTTGAACGGGATTTGAAGTGTTTGAAAGAAAAAGAATGCCAATCCGATAATACTTTGATGATATTTTGGTTTTGCACCCATTTTTGGAAGTTTTGGATACTAAACACCTATACATGCGTATACATGCTATCACGAGAGAAATTAGGCATATTGCACAGGGTTCTGAGAGTTATAGCACGCAACTCTAAAGTTATTGTACAACAATTTGGGAAACTGCATATATTCAGAAGAAGTACGAGGTATGTATTTTTATATTTTTTAGATTTTTCTATGTAAAAGTAATCATTTGTTTGAATATATTCAATTTCAAAAATATTTTTTAATAAATTTAAGAAGGAATATTATATTTATAGAAAACCAATTCTACTGAGATGTGTAAAAAAATTTCACTCTTATTCGATTTACAATTGTACATCATCAAATATTGTAAAGTAATATAAAAAAATTTGGAAGCCAAAAGTTTGAATTGATTTCGCAATTGTTTCACATTTATAAATATGTTTGGAAACTGTTCTACTTGAAATTAATTTAGAAAAACAATTCTTCGTCTATAATTTGTACGTATTGTTTAATTACTATTTTTCACAATGATAAATAGTTCTAGACACAAGTAAAAGAACAGACTGGAGTACTGGACAAAATAGCAAGTGTCTACCAAAAGTACCAAGAATATGGTATTTACATCCGGAATGCTTTCCAAAATTAAAAATACTCAATAATCGTACCGTGTTGAAGCACTTGGAACTAGAGGAAGAGAAACACGGAACATCTATGTATAAATACCGCCAGTATAAATTATTGGAAGTCATTAGAAGTGATAACGGATGTTGGAAAATTTTTGTACGATATTATTTTGAACGATATAATACTTAAAACCCGATAAGGTGTTGCGAAAGGCCAAGACGTTAAAGGATCGATTCCTGCTTTTTGCAGGCTATTCAGAAACAAAGGAATCTATTTAATGGAACAGGTTTGTAAATTAAGAAATGTTATTTTAAAAATTATTCTTTTGGATCGACTAATGGTACGTGAGTGAGACATGTTTTTTATAATTTAGAACATTAATTACAGATTAAACCCCATCGTGTTGTGTCGAAATTGTACAAAGAGGCGCAAATTGAAACCCTGACGTTCAATTCAATTCAATTCAATTCAATTCAATTTTTCTGCCTTCTCGTTGCCCATCGCGCCCTTGGACTTCGATTCACTGCGGAGGATTTCTTTTGACAAGACCGGATTTTACACGAATTACAGACCAAACAGTGAGCTTATATTTTTAATTAAGCTAGGTAGGTTCGAGGAAAACGGTAGGTACAGTTTGGAAAATTTCTGTAATAATAGTTTGGGTAGTATTAGTAGTAGTATTAATAGTTTGGATGGTGGATTTTATAGAGGAAAATAATTTTTATGGTAGATTTTGAAAGGTAGAACAATTTATATGAAGCCAAATAAAACTTAAGATTGTAATATTAGGCGAGAAAAATTTAATGTCCAGAATGTTTCTTGGAACAAGCTTCAAAGACACCATTTATACGCAGTTATATCCAATATTCGACTCGTTAAATCAGCTCATTTCAATTCCTTGGGTTATTAATTCCGCTATACTTGACATAGTCATGAAAGTAGTAATCATTTATTTTTCGATTACACTGTTCTACAAATTAAATTTTGTTTTCTGTTTTACAATATCCACTAGGTAATTCTTATAGAGCTTCGTACCATAAACACTGTTGGATATTGAAATAAAAGTAGGGACTTAGAAATCCCGTAAGTTGGCAACGCGCGAGCGGAACGGGAAGTCAGCGTGCGAGCGTGCGTGCAATATCTACGCCCCATTGCCTGCTGGATCCTATCGTAAGCAACACGTGCGTGCGCTGTGAGCATTATTTTAAGAGGTTATGGGCCCAGGCCACGTGTTAAATTAAAAGTAAAGCTAAAGTTAAAGTTAAAGTAAAGTTAAAGTTAAAGTAAAGTGGAAAAAAAATAAAGGTAAAGCTGAAATTAAAGTAAAGTTAAAGTAAAGAAAAAGTGAAAGAAAATGTCGTGCACCAAATTATCCGTTGCAAAGTTAAGCAATAGTAACTATCAAATATGGAAGTGTAAGGTCGAACTTTTATTAATAAAAGAAGATTTGTGGCATACGGTGAAAGAAGAAAGACCAGAGCAAGCAGGTCAGAAGTGGATTAAAGCGGATTTGCAGGCAAGGGCCACAATAGGATTGTTATTAGAGGACGACCAGATAAGACACGTTAAGGACACGACGACGGCAAGAGAAGCATGGGATTCTTTTAGAAGGTATCACGAAAAAGCTACTTTATCAAATCAAGTTTATCTTCTAATGAAACTATGCGACACAAAATTAATGGAGAATGGTAATATGGAGGAACATTTGAATACCATGTTATCCATTGTGGATCAATTAGCAGCCCTGGGTGAAGAAATAAAGGATAAATTAGTTATAGCGATGGTGTTAAGCGCTTGCCAGATTCATATGGAACATTGATTACGGCTTTGGAAACTAGATCCGAAAGTGAATTAACATTAGAACTGGTTAAAGGAAAGCTGATCGATGAGGATTTTAGACGAAGAAATTCACATTCGCAGTTTGCGGAGAGGGATAATATGGCCCTTAAAGCACAGCACCAAAGAAGCAACAGGCTAGCTACAAGTAAACCTACAGTACAGACAATGACGTGTTATTTTTGCAGTAAACAGGGGCACATGAAAAAGGATTGTTACAAGTACCGAAAATGGAAGGCAAACAAAGAAAGGGCTAATCAGGTCAGCGAGACAAGGAGCAAAGAAGAACCAGAATGGTGTAATCAGTACCAGAACAGGAATGACCGAAGGTAATATGAGGGGAGCCTGGTTTGTCGAGTCTGGTGCCACAAGCCATATGACAAATGACAAAATTTTCTTCAGTGTCCTGGAGAAAAGGGCATTGGCAGATGTACGTGTGGCAAACCAGCAATATGCAAAAGTAAGAGGTATCGGAGATGGACATATATCCCCAGTGCGAATCAAGGATGTATTGTTTGTTCCTGAACTGGGAGAAAGTCTCCTGTCAGTAAGGAAATTAACAGAAAAAGGAATAGAGGTAAATTTCTGTGATAAAGAGTGCTACATAAAAAAGGGAAATAAGGTTATAGTTACAGCAAGTGCAATAGGCAACCTGTACAAACTAAAGATAGTTAAACAGGCATTGCTCGCCACGTGTAAACACAATAATGATTGTATACATACATGGCATAGAAAATTAGGACACAGAGATCCGCAGGCAATAAAGGAAATGGCAGACAAGAATCTGGTAGACAATATGCAGATCAATGATTGTGGCATAAAGCTCACGTGTGAGGTATGCATCAAGGGGAAGATGAAGAGGCAAAGTTTTTCCAAAAAGGTCATCAACACGGGCGAAGAAAATACTGGAATTAATCCATACGGATGTCTGCGGGCCAATGTAGACGATTACGCCAAGCAAGAAAAGGTATTTCCTAACATTGATAGATGATTTTAGTAGATATACCCACATATATTTTTTGCAACATAAATCTGAAGTACCAGAAAAAATTGCAAATTTCATTGAGTTAATGAAAATCTAAGTATGGAACGAAACCCAAGTATTTTCTTGATCAGACAGAGGGCGGGAATATATAAATCATCGGCTTGAAAAGATATTTCAGGAAGAGGGAATAGAGATGCAGCATACTGTGGCGTACTGTCCTGAGCAAAACGGCGTGGCAGAGAGGAAGAACAGGTCACTAATGGATTTGGGACGATGCTTATTAAGAGATGCGGATCTACCTAACAACATTGGGCGGAAGCAGTAAACACTGCTAATTATTTACAAAATAGGATATACTCCAAAGCACTGGATGATATTCCAATCAAAAGATGGGACGGTACTAAACCAAATATGAAAACTTTCACAGGTTCGGTGCAAAGGTGTATGCTCATGTGCCAGATGAGTTAAGGAGAAAGCTAGACGCTAAAGCCCAGGAATTCAGGTTCGCGGGGTACTCAGAGGAATCTAAAGGATATCGACTCTTGGACCCAGAAACTAACAAGGTGACAATTAGCCGAGATGTAAAGTTTCTGGAGGAGGAGGATGATGAAAATGAAAGATCACTGTGCATTATGGGACATCAAGAATTCAGGGTTCTGTAACAGAGGAATCAACAGAAGAGAGCCATTCTAGTGAAAGCGAGAGTCAGGAACCGGAAGAGGAACAACCCGAAGAGGAATTTCGTGATGAAGAGGAAATATTAAGTCCGGAATGCTCAAGGACGATAGAAATGAAGAAAGGCCCAGGGAGGCCAAAAACAATAAAGGCAGGATTAAGGGGAAAGACCAAGGAAGGAGCACAAGATGATCCCAGAAAATGGAATAGCGGAAATGGCATCTATGGCAGAAATACCGGTGCATAAAGCGATTTCAGGTTCGGATGCGGAAAAGTGGTACGCAGCCATCGGTCAAGAAGTAGAATCAATGATCAAGAAGGGTGTATTTGATATTGTGGACCGTCCTAAAGAAGGAAACGTGATAGATAGTAAGGTAGTATTAACCGACAAATTAAATAACGATGGTACAATAGGTAGGCGAAAGGCACGTATAGTCGCCCGTGGTTTTAGCCAGCGACCGGGTTTCGATTATAATGAAACATTTTCTCCCGTAGCCCGATTAGGATCAATCCGTTTACTTGTTGCTTTAGCTACACGTTTCAGCATGGAAATTCATCAGTTGGATGTAACAACAGCGTATTTAAACAGCGAACTGGATGTACCGCTGTATATGGAGATTCCGGAAAGATTTAAGGAGACATTGGAAAGAATGGTATCGAGAAATGAATCTGCTGAAATGACGAGTAGAGCGAGTAAAATGTTAAAACGTTTAAGAACCGGAGATAAGGTATGTTCTTTAAAGAAAGCAATTTATGGTTTGAAACAGGCGGGCCGTCAATGGAACATAATGATAAATAAAACAATTATTGAATTGGGCATGAAGCGTTCCATGGCGGATCCGTGTATATATTATAAAAAGGAAAAGAAAAGTATATTATTACTAGTTCTGTATGTAGATGATATTTTAGTTATGTCCAATAATATTAAATCTATTGTTGATGTTAAAGAAAAATTATCGTCCAGTATGGAGTTAAGGGATTTAGGTTTAGTAAAGTATTGTTTAGGTATAAACTTTACCAAAGACGGAGACAATTATATTCTTAGCCAAAGTAAATATATTGAAAGACTGATGGTAAAGTACAATATGAGTGATGCGAAACCGTCATGTATTCCGTTAGATCCGGGTTTGAAATTAAGCAAATGTAATGTATCGAGAGAATATGAAACGTTGCCTTATAGAGAACTGCTAGGGTGTCTAATGTATTTAGCAGTGACGACTCGGTCGGATATAACTTTTGCAATAAGTTATCCGAGTCAATTCAATAATAGTTACAGCCGAACACATTGGAACGCAGCAAGAGGAGTGTTGCGCTACCTCAAGGGAACCGCCCAAAATCGGTTAGTGTTTAAGAGGGATACGGAACAGATAAAGGGATATGTAGATGCGGATTGGGGCACCATTGTGTGGATGATAGGCATTCTTATACAGGATTCGTTTTTGTACTGTGTGCAGCACCGATTGCTTGGGAATCGCGCAAGCAAAGAACGGTGGCGTTATCTTCGACTGAAGCGGAGTATATGGGATTAGCGGACGCTACAAAGGAAGGGATATATTTAAGGAATTTCTTGTCAGAAATTGGGTTAAAGGGAATGGAACGAATAACTATATACAATGACAATTTAGGTGCACAGAAGCTAGCCGAAAATCCCATGTATCACCGTCGAACAAAGCACATTGATCTAAGACACCATTTTGTCCGCGAGGCCATTCAGAATGGCGATATTGTTATCGAATATTTGAAGTCGGAGGATATGACAGCCGACATATTGACCAAGGCGTTGACGCAAGCGAAACACGATAGATGTGTAAGTGGGTTGGGAATTGAAACCCAGGCTTAGTCCCTTGCGTTACATTTTTTATTTTTTTTATTTCAAAGGGGAAGTGTTGGATATTGAAATAAAAGTAGGGACTTAGAAATCCCGTAACTTGGCAACGCGCGAGCGGAACGGGAAGTTAGCGTGCGAGCGTGCGTGCAATATCTACGCCCCATTGCCTGCTGGATCCTATCGTAAGCAACACGTGCGTGCGCTGTGAGCATTATTTTAAGAAACACGAATCTGGAAACGGAATTATATTCCTAAGAGCGAAGTGTGAATAGCAAGGATTTACTCGAGATCTTTCTAAGAAAAGCGTACATGATCGAGTGATTCCATTGATAAGTTTACATGGATTTTCAAAATATAATTCAGGGATTAGTATCATAGAGTATACAAATATATTAAGCAATAAAAGTTACAAAAAAAATCAAACATACTATACAGGGTGCTCGGCCACCTCTGGGAAAAATTTTAATGGGAGATTCTAGAGGCGAAAATAAAACGAAAATCAAGAATACCAATTTGTTGATTGAGACTTAGTTAAAAAGTTATTAACGTATAAAGTTTCGCCTGTACTGAATTTTTTCTCAAGAATGCACAGGATTCCGGGCGTATGTCTATTCACTAAAAATGATTGTAATTGACCCCCGCAATCGAAAATCATTTTTGCAGAACGATTAGAAACCTTTCATTTTCCCTGAAAAATTAAGGCAATTCTGTTGATTTTTCTTAAAAATTCGTTTTTCATTTTTAGTAATTTTGTTTGATATCCTACAGAAAAGTGGTCTAATACTTTTTTGTAGGTACCCATGAGCTCTACTTTAGAAAAAGTTTCATCGAAATATATTCACTATTGTAGGAGTTATGGCTGTTTGAAAATTAGTCCATTTTGGGGTTTTTTCTCATTTTCCGGAGTGAAGACATAATCTTTCGAATATTTTTGGGATTGTCACGTACCCTTAGCAAAATACGCGTAGTTTGATTTTTTAAACATTAAAATCGTCCAATCCGTTCAGGAGTTATGACATTTTAAGCATTCGCATGAAATTTCGGAGTAGCATTTCTGGTCAGAAACTATATTTTCGGTAATGAATTTTTTTCTCGAAAGTGCGTAGGAATTCGAGGGTATACGTATTGACCAAAAATGATTGTAATTGACACCTGCAACTAAAAATAATTTTTCCGGAACGATTTGAAATTTTAATTTTCTCGAAAAATTTCAGCATTTTCTAGAATTTTTTTCTAGAAAATGCGCAGAATTTCGAGAATATGTCTATTCACCAAAAATTATTGTAATCGACCCTCGGAACTGAAAATAATATTTACAGAACGATTCGAAATTTTTTTCTCCCGTCGAAACATTTCACACATTCTCAAATTTTTTTCTCGAAAGTGGATAGGATGTTGAGGGTATGTCTAATGATAAAAAATGATAGTAATTGACTCCTGCAACTAAAAATAATTTTTCCACGACGATTTGAAATTGTTTAATTATCGCGAAAAATTTCAGCATCTTCTCGAATTTTTTTCTATAAAATGCGCAGGATTTCGAGGGTATGTCTATTCACAAAAAATTATTGTAATCGACCCTCGGAATTGGAAATAATTTTTCAGAACGATTCGAAATTTTTTAATTTTCTCGAAAAATTTCAGCATCTTCTCGAATTTTTCTAGAAAATGCGTAGGATTTTGGGGGTATGTCGGTTCACCAAAATTATTGCAATCTACCCTCGGAACTGAAAATAATTTTTTCAGTACGATTCGAAATTTTTTAATTTTCTCGAAAAATTTCACACATTGTCAAATTTTTTTCTCGAAAGTGGATAGGATTTTGAGGGTATGTCTTGTTACATATCATTCATGCATGGGGCTGAAACGTTTGGTGACTTGGGCGTTGGCTCGAGCATCTAGCGAGCAACCCTTTGAACGCGGTTGACTCATGCCGTATGCGCACACCCGGCCCAATTTTCATTGCCTTTTATGGTAATGCCCCGCCTTAGTACTGAGCATTTTCAACTATATAAGGGCCGCGGTTTCTTACTCGGGGAGCTCAGTTTTACCTAAACTCTTGGCACGACGTTACTGTGACACTCAGGGAAAGATCGGGCTATAATCCCCTTCAAGCAACTATCTACGACTATCTACCTTAGCGGTTTATCAGTGAGTGTCCAGTAATCGAGTGCGAGCTCCCGCGAACGCGCCGCGTAAAAGCCGATAACAAATCTTTCGCCTTCGAGGCAATTTAGCAATTGTACAACTTCTTGTAAATCCATAGCTGTACTTGAGCAACGTCAAAAATATATATTCAAGTTATTATTCCTTACGTGTGTTATTCACTCAAAGCAACCCTGAACCATATTAACCGTAAGGCTAGGGGTATCTCACGAACCCGGTACACCTTTACCGCTCGAGGTGTACCACCACGACAGAGAGCAAGATCCTAAAACATCCTAAAAACCTACGTGGCTCCCAGGGTATAAAGCCCTGGTTCGTCCACTCTACTAGCGGCTCCCAGGGTATAGAGCCCTGGTTCGTCCGTGAAACCATTCATTTTCCCTATAAATCTAACCCCGTGGCTCCCAGGGTATAGAGCCTCTGGTTCGTCCACGTAACCTCCACCTACGGCTCCCAGGGTATAGAGCCCCTGGTTCGTCCGGACCTCCTTTCTTTTCCTAACCATACCCAAAACCACCGGTCGAGTACTGCCCCTCGACCGAATCCAGGATCTCGCGCTTCCGCTCGTAACAGTCTAATGAAAAAAATGATAGTAATTGACTCCTGCAACTAAAAATAATTTTTCCACGACGATTTGAAATTTTTTAATTTTCTCGAAAAATTTCAGCATCTTCTCGAATTTTTTTCTAGAAAATGCGTAGGATTTTGGGGGTATGTCGATTCACCAAAAATTATTGCAATCGACCCTCGGAACTGAAAATAATTTTTTCAGAACGATTCGAAATTTTTGAATCTAATTGTTAATAACTTTTAACGAAGCCGTGTAGAGTACATACAAAAGTCAACTTTGTTCTCCCAAATGGAATTATACATATATTTTTTTTTAATACATCATTAGGTGCAATCCTGAACCATTTATGGGGAAAAAATCATGCTAAAAATTGTATAAGCTTTCAAGTTACAAACTTTCCAGTTCTCTACTTGATCCGTTTCTTTATTAAACCCTATTCAAACCCAATTTAAGTTCTACCTAATCCACAAACTTTTCTGATCAACTCTAGTCTAATACTTCTCTTTTTCTAACCATTGTCACGGGAATTCCGGTCGGAAGACCGCGTGATAGGTTTTGCCGACTCAGTCGGTACGCGGTACGCCGGGTGATCGCTCCTAAAGCTGGGGGTACGACTGGCCCTGCGCTAGTTTCGCTCGCTGGTTTCTGCCCCACTGGCCCGCAAGGAGAAGGCGGAAATCGGGAGCAGGAGTTGGCGGTGTCGATATAGAGGTTGAGAGGCTCCGAACGCTCTCCCCTCTACCCCGGCGGGTGAACCGTTGAATCCGGAGGAACCTTGCGAACGCACTCTGGTTCCTACCGGCGGTTGGATGCCCTTAGCTCGCGATCGTGATCGAGACCACGAGCGGGGTCCTCGGTGGATGAACGAAGGCTATAAGGTGCCAAGGGGAAGCGAACATACTCCCACTTGAGCACGCTTCGTTGGAGGAATTAAGAGCGGACGGTCCAAAAGTAGGAGAACGGGAGTCAGAACGGGAGTGCCGACGAAAGTCTCGGTCGCGGTTGTTTTATTCGGTAACACACAGGCTCTGCACAAAAATGGCTACCCGATCGCTCCGGACATTCTGTCTTGTGGAGCGTCGGGACCCGGTATTTATCGGTATGCCCTGGTATCATCGCTTGCGTCGCGGTGTCGCGCGTGCGGCCGCCTAGCGGCGGTGACGGTACTACTGGACGCGGCGCGGCGCGTCGGATTGCGGCTTCCAAGGGCCATAACGGGAGGATTCGTTGCACCATAATCATCCAAAATAAAAATTTCACCTAAATTTCTAACCACTTACAATTCTACCAGGGTAAAATGTGGTGGACCCAATCAGAAGAGCCCTGGCAAACCTTGGCAACATGCATGGAGATATCAAATGCCCTAAAATCACCAAACGTCGAGGAATTCAAGGAAGCAAATTCCCAGTGCATCATGGATGGAAGTTGTAACGGTTTGCAACACTATGCAGCTTTGGGTAGAGACCAAATAGGTGCAGAAAGCGTTAATCTGTATCCATTCGAGACTCGAAACGACGTTTACTCAGCAGTGGCTGCAATAGTAAGCTACAAACAAACTAAAAATCAAACAAAAACAAATTCTTCTCAACACAAAGCTCTTAAACCGATATTTAGGTTGAGAAAGAACGAGTGAAGGATGCTGAAAATTTGAAATTAAAATTGCTAAAATTGCTTTTTTAGACAAATTTGTTAGAAGAAAGGTAATTAAACAAACCGTGATGACGACATCGGTATATATCGGTTTATGGAGTAAAAAAATATGGCGCTAAATTTCAAATTGCTAAACAGTTGATGAAAGGTGAACGTTTAATTTTTCAATTTTTTAAATGTGTATTATATTGAAAATAATTAAAACTTTCCATTTGTATAACTTAATTGTTTTCAACGATAAAAAAAGGAGATGAAATTGTCGAGAAGGTGGGTGCACCCTTTTTTTTTTTTTTTTTTTTTTTCTTGTTTTTCGTGGGGAAAATCTTCGAAAGACTCCCTCCCACCGCTTTGGGGAGAGGCAGGAGGGGTGTGGGATTCCCCGCGCCCATTACAACGGGCGCGGGACCTACCCACTAAAAACCCCACGGTGACGCTTCCGCACGATTTGGGAGGATACCGGGAATCGCTCGAAGTATACTTCCGGTATCCTCCCCGTGCACGCGCTTTGCGCCCACCCGCGGGGGGACAAATGGTTCCCCAGGTAATCGCCCTGTCTCATAGCGGCAGGACGAGGCCACATCGTCCTGCCGCCATCCGTCCCGGGGCCGCGTCTAGTGGCGGCTGCGAGCCCCAACTCGCAACCGCCACGACCCCTTTTCTACCCCTCGGAGGCCGGCAGCTCATGGCCGCACCAGGCCACCGAGGGTGCCGCTCCGTGCGCCGGAGCCGGACAGGAGGCACTGCCACCCCATCCGGTCCGACCCTACGCCGCCTGGCGGAGGGGGCTCCTATCAGGACCCCCTCCCAGCCTGGGTCATGCGCCACGCCGAGGGGGCCGCCCGCGTCGCCTCGACGCCTGTGGCGACGCCTCTCGCCACCAAACGAGCGCGAGCCTCAGCGCGCCGCTGACGCTCGCGCTACCTTCCCGCGGTGTCCTTCTGCAACATTACGATTTCGCAGAAGGAGGCCACGGCCCTCCACTTCTCCTCGCTGCCGAGCATGGCGCGCACCATGCCCGGCAACGAGACATCCGCCCGATGACGCCGATCAGGACACGGCGTTCACCCTCCCATGCAGCGCATACCTCGAGGGTATGTTCCGCCGTGTCCTGCTCAGCGTCACAATGGCAGCAACGCGCCGTCGGCTCCTTCCTATCCGGCACAGGTAACTCCCGAAGCTGCCATGCCCCGGGAACACCTGTGCCATCCTGTAAGTGAGGCTTCCATGGCCTCTGTCCAGCCACTCACATAGGAGTGGCCGAACAGCCCCGACTGTCCGGTGCCCCGCGGTAGGCAGAGCCAACCGCTCTTGCCACGCGTGCACCACGGACTGCCGGGCCTGGCGCTTCAACTCGCCCCAAGTAGGTTCCTGCACACCGGGACCGCCCCACCCCCGCGCGACGGTCGACGCGGTGACGATACATCATCGCGTGCGACCGCGCGAGGAGATCCATGGGCGGCATCCCTGCAAGAACCGTCGCCGCCTCATGTGACACGGTCCGGTACCCGCGGACGACCCTTAGAGCCATCCGCCTCTGCACCCGACGCAGCATAGTCATGCCGCGCCGGGAGGCCGCCAGGTCGTCCGCCCAGACGGGGGCCCCGTATAGGACCACCGACTGAACCATTGCCACATAGAGGCGGCGAATTCGGCCCGCCGGGCACCCCAGGTTGGGCAGAATCCGGCCCAAAGCCTCGACCATCCTCTCCACCCGGGGGACCAGGCAGCGGAAATGCTCCTCGAAGCGCCAGTGGCTATCGAGGATCAGCCCCAGATACCTCATCTGGGGCTTCACCTCGATATTACCCTCACCCACGCGGATCAGAGGGGGTGGCGGATCCTGCCGAGGTGAATGGAACGCTATCACCTCGGTCTTATGGACCGCCACCGTCATCCCCATCCCTCTGATCCGGTCGACGACGCGTTGCGTCCCCTCCTCCGCGAGACGCTTGGCCCTCCCCCAGTGCGCCCCGACGGCCAGCACCAGTGTGTCATCTGCATAACACACGGCGCTGACGCCGTCGGGGATGTCGGCCCGCAACACTGCGTCGTACGCGATGTTCCACAGGAGTGGCCCGAGGACCGACCCCTGCGGAACCCCGCAGTACACCTCCCTCCGCATATGCCCCTCCCGGCTCGGATACTCGATCCACCTGCCGCGGAGATAATCCCCGATGACCGCCCCGTGACAAGGGGGGACCCGATGATATTCGAGCCCCCTCCTTATCTCCTCCCAGGGCAGGGTGTTAAAGGCGTATAGGATATTGCCAAAGCCACCCCTCCCCGGGAGACGGCCGACTCCGAGAGGGCCCTGACACGACCTATCGCGTCGATGGTCGATCGACCCTCCCGGAAACCGTACTGACAGTCGGCCAGGCCGGGGGCACCCCCGCGACGAGGCGGGCAGCAATCACCCGCTTGAAGAGCTTGCCCACCTCGTCGAGGAGACATATGGGCCGGTATACGGAGGGAGACTCCGCGCGCCGAACCTCCTTCCGGAGGAGGACCATCCTCGCCACCTTCCAACTGGGGGGGAATCGCCCGTCCCTCAGGCATCGGTCGAACAACCGCCTGAGTTCAGCCCCAAGGACGCCCTGGGTCAAGACCCAAACCCGGCCGGGCACACCATCCGGACCCGGGGCCGTGTTACGCGCCCCGAGCCGTCAGATGGCCGCGGCCAGCTCCCCCTGAGTGACCCCCAGTTCGGCCGCCCACTCCCATGGGACTGCCGCCTCCGCCGGAGGACGTGGTCCCCTCACCCGAATTGGGAAAAGAGTATTGACCACGCCCTCCAGCAGCCGGGGGTCAAGACCCTCGGTGGCGGGGGGCGCCCACGGGCGGAGCTTCTTCAGCACCACCCTGTACGGACGCCCCCAAGGATCGTCATCGAGGGTCTGGAGGAGATCCTTCCATGCCTGGGCCTTGGCCCGTTTGATGGCGGCCTGCAGAGCAACCCGCGCCATCCGGTATGCCTCATACAGGTCATCTGCCCTCGCTCGCGCCACGCCATCGTCCGGTCGTAGACGACGGCGCGCGCGGGCGTACTGGCGTCGGGCGCGGACACTCCCGACCCGCAATTCAGCGATCGCGGCCGACCACCAGTACACCGCCCGGCGAGGAGAAGCTCGCCCGACCCGGGGCATCGACGCGTCGCAAATGTTTGCGACTAGTACCCCAAGCCGGGCAGCCTCATCCTCCATGCTTGGCAACTCGGCCGCCACCGGCGCGGTGGGGTGCCATCCGGGCGGATATACCGGTGATCGGAGAGTGTCTCTGCCTCCGGGGCCACCTGCCAACCCGACACCATGCGCACGGCGTTGGGGGTCGCGAATCCAACATCCACGATAGACCCCCCATATAGCCGCACGCACGTGTGAACCGAACACCGGTTCAGTAACCGAAGGTCGAGCCCCGCCGCCCAGTCGCCCAGGATCCCGCCGCGAACGGTGGTCCTAGGGGATCCCCAAGCCACCGACTTGGCGTTAAAGTCCCCAGGACCAGCACCGGCCGGGCCGCGCAGCGCTGCACGCATGCCGCGACCTCGGCGAAGTACAGCTCGAACGCGGCGTGACCGCTGCGGGGCGAGATGTAGCACCCACTACGGCGACTCCCCCCCAGTCCACGGCGACGAAACCCCGACCGCGCTCCAGAATGGAGAACGGCGGGGACCCGTCGCCACTTCCCCATACCGTCGCCACCAAACCGTCCGCGTCGCCCACCCAATGTGGGTGATCCGGCACGCGGTACGGCTCGGCGGCGACCGCCAGGCTAACCCCCCACTCCGCGAGGACTTGGGACATCATGTCCTGTGCCGCGCGGCAGTGGTTGAGATTGGCCTGGAGGAGGAGGCGGGGCGCCGTTATTTAACGGCCGTCCCAGCCTCCTCCCGGCTGTCCGTCCAGCTCCATGGTGGACGCTGCCAGCAACCGCGGTGCTTGACCCGGGGTGGGCCCCTTCTTCCCCTTCCGGGAGGGGGGAGAGCACTTTTTGCTCCCCACCCTGTGATCGGCTGGCCTCCCCATGTCCGCACATAGTGGGCAGTGAGGGCCGCCGAGCACTGGCTCGCGCGGTGTTCATTCGCCCCGCAGCGATAACACTGACCGCTGCGGCCCACCGGCGAGGTGCATCACTGCCTAACGTGCCCCAGCTCGAGGCAGCGGTGACACTGGGTGGCCGCGGCGCGAGTATCTCCACCGCGCCGAAACCCACCCCACCAATACCCTCCCGGATTCCGCCACCTTCGGGCTGGCGGAGAGGGGACACCGGGCCCACCCCGACCCCAGGCCGGAAGAAGACCTGCGGATTTCTCCGACCCGCACGTCTCCCTCGGGGCAATCACCCGCCCTCGCTGGGGCACAGGACACCTCCTGCGCGGTGACCGAGTCGTCCAACCCACATATGCGCATCTCTGTGCGCTTCGTGGGCCGGACGACTCGGACACCCCGCTCGCCCAGCTGCTCCTGGAGCCTCTGGGCGAGTCGGTCCGCCTTCTCGCCGCCCTCTGGACCAGGGATCTCCAGCAGGAGACCCCGGTCACGGCCCTCTTCGCCCTCACGGAAGCGATGCCGAGCTCCTCCCGGGATATATTATCCCTGGCGAGCTGCATCGCCCTCGCGAGTGTCAGGTCGCCCCCCTGAGGAGCGGTCAGCGTCACTGCTGCCGTTTTAGGGGCGCCCTGGTCGCACCTTCGCGGCCTTTCCTGGCCGCGGGCGGCGAGGTAGCAGGTCGCGGCTGCGAGGCCTTCCTCGCCGCCCTCTTTGCCTTCCGCCCTACCACCTCGCTCCACGACACCCTCCTGGGATGGTGCCGCGGAGGACGCGCGCACCGGGGCCGCGGGTAAACTACTCCTGGGGAGCCGCGGCCCGCGGCACCGTAACGGCCACGGTGGGTGGAGCCTTCCTCCCCCACCTTCGCCTTCCCCACCCGAACCGACCTCGGTCGGGAGGCACCGCCTTCCCGCCGACCACACCTCCGTAGAGGAGCTCCTCCCGGAAGGCGGCCAGCTTGCCGTCGATCATGTTCCCGATCCTCCTCAGAAGTTCGTCCTCTGGGGAGAATGGGGAACTCTGCGCGGGCGGAGTGCGGGTGGAAGGTCCACGCAACACCGCCGCCGCACTCCGCTTTTTTTCCACGACTGTGGGTCGTGGTGGTGGAGGTGGAGGAGGAGGGTGGATAGGAGGGAGGGCTGCGCTGTTCCAGCGCGCTTCTGCCCTCATCCTCCCCCGTCGCTCCTCCTCCACCTGGAGCTGTAGCCGGGCATTTCGCCCACACAACTCCTGTGTCGCCTCCCTCATTCTCTGGGCCGCTACCCTAAGGGGGTCTGCCCCGCAGGTCTTCTGCCCTTCGAGGAGCAGGCCGCGGCCACCTTCTCCACTCCGCCTCAGGGACGAGGAGATCCTCTCGGATATCTCCTCGGTTACCTCGTCCCTGAGGCAACTCACCATCACGACCGGGTTCATCGCCCGGTGCACTCCGTCGACGGACTGCCCCGTCCGCTTCCTCTTGGAGCCTATGTGGCTCCTCGTGGAGGAGAAGGACGAGACTGACGCTGTCTCGTCGTCCTCCTCCACCTTCCACGAAGCCGGGCCAGGCGCTGAGTGAGGCGCGAGCGCCGTCACCCTAGCCCCAACACCGTCTTCGTCCTCCCCATCCGCAACAACCCGTCCCATCCCCGTTTTAATTATTGAATCCATGTAATTCCCACGCGTAGGTCGGAAATAAAGGTCCACCCGGGCAGAGCCGCCTTACCCGGGTAAGCCTAATACTCCGGGGGTTCGGCAGGTGCCCCGGAGGTGGTCGCTTGGGATTGGGCCTTCTCCGCAACCATGCATCCCGTCGCCGCGCACCATAGCTTAGGATTGGAGGGCGATTTTATAGAGTCGCCATACTCTTGGTCCAGGCGGTTAAGCCAAGGCCCCCGCTCCTCCTGCCGTCACGTACCATTCACAAAACCAAAAAAGGAGTTGTGAGTGGGTCGTCGTGACGACCAACAGGAGGCTTACGGTGTGATTAGCTTCAGGTACCTCGGGGTCGCTACGCCCCGTACTGCGACCGACGATTGCCGGACACAGCCCCTGAGGGGTGGGTGCACCCTTCTAGATTTTTATGAAATTAACATACGCCTGTCGCTCAATTTACTTATATGTATGCATTTTCTGGTGGCGTAAATTCAGATCGCGTATAAAAAAAAAAAATACCGCGTAAATTAAGGGACGGGTGTATGTTGTTAAGGACTTTTCCTCCTTTTCATTGTATAATATAGGGCGATCGATTTTACGTTTGGACTTATACACAAGAATAGTATTATACACGGCATTGAAAACTTGAAAGAAGTGTAAACAGCCAATCTGTTAAAATAGGTGCGAGTTATTGTCGCTCTCACCCTTTAACGAGGTGTCCGAATTACGAGGGAGTGGGAATGCGGGGGAAAGTGAATGGTACACTTGTAAATTTCTTTCGCCTAGTCAAGCGACTAGGCCGTTTATTTAAAATTTGAAATTTAATAAAAAAAAACAAAATTAAATGAAACAAAAATAAAGAAATTTAAATTTTTTAAAAAATAAACCATCACCAAAAGAAACCGGGCCGCGCCTCAGGCCACTACGGCTCTCGTCTCGGTCGTCTGCAACAAAAGAGACCGAAATTTGGTTGAAAATGTGACAACGCTCGTCGCGTTGTCTGACTCGCGTCAATCCACACGCTCCTGTCTCTGTTTATGATAAACAGGAGCGGGATTCCTTCACAGCGATAAGCAACTGTGTTAGTGGACTGTATTCTTAAACGTTTCTCGTGTGATCGAGAAACGTTCGACTGCAGTTCTGGAAACTTTTAATAGCAGGTGGGAAGACAAGATTTGAATCTCGATCTTCCCACTGCTGCTAGCTTGAATTTTTGCTGGAGGTGACAACAGTTGGAGGTTGTAAGGCTCCAAAAATTGTCCACTCCGTGATTCAGCGTCGTTTCCTGGTCCGTACGGGACCGGTGTGATGCAAGCCCTTAACTGCGCTAGAAGCGCCTGAAGGTGAAGGTGCTTACACCACGGTGCCCTTTGAACGTCGCTCTACACCGAGTGTCCGTACACACTGTGTATAAAGGTCTTTAAAGTATAAAAATAAAATTTATTCATAGTGAAATTTTAAATTGTTCTATAAAATTGACAACACTTTGTGAAAGTTTCTTTAGAAATTTATTTTTCCAAAATTGCAATTTTGAGAAAATGTTCTATTACAATTTGAGATGCTCTATATTTGCGTGTCGCGGCGGATTTAGAAGGGATCCCCTTCCTCCTATTCACGGAAGAAGAGGGAAGAAGTATTATTATTGTGGAGACCCGTGCCTGGTAGGGATGGGACATCTACCGAATAACGCCGAACTAAACGGAGAGCGGGGTTGTTGTGAGCGAGCCGTCAACGAGAGCAGATAGACCGTATGGGAGTATTCGCGAGCGAGCAATTTGTAGCGTGGCGATATGACTATATAAGTATTAATGTTGAATCATATTCGTATTAATAAAGAGTGTAAATCCTACTTACTTATCACCTTGTGTTGTTTCTTGTATTTGCGGGTCACCACAATTATTATTATTATTAGTAGTATTATTATTATTATTATTATGATTTATGATTTCAGTATACCGGATGCTGTGAAACAGAAGAACGCATTTGCACCTAATTTCATACATTCTCTTGATCCTAAACACATGATGCTCACTAGTTTATATTGCGACAGAGCTGATGTCACTTTCGTTTCTGTACACGATTGTTTTTGGACTCATGCTTGCACCGTGGACCGTGGACCGTGGGGCCGTGGACAGTATGAATAAAGTTAGTAGAATTCAAAGTAACCAAATTCTAATTTTTTCAATTATTATTATTATTATATTTAATAAACGAGTTAAATCGTCTCGAAACACAAGTGCATACTTGTTTGATATTTCAAATTGATACAAATTGATACAAATTTAAATTTATTTTTAATTTATGAAATTGAGATTTTAAAAAATAGGTATGAGGGAAGGGGGAGGGAAATGCAATTTGTCAGTCAAAATTTTTCACAGAACCTACGCGTTTCTGAACAGAAGCGGACGCACGCGATGGAACGCGTAAACGCAGAGTATTATCGTTCGTTCTTCGTTTTCGCGGACTCCAAGGGGAACGCGGAGAAAGCACGCACGGATCGCGCCCATTATCCCAGCGAAAAGTAACAACAATCCTGATGGGAGCAAGGTTCGAAGAAGCAACAATCCAGGAAGGAGCAACAATTCAGGGAGCAACAACCATTCAGGAAGGAGTAACAATTCAGGAGGGAGCAACATCCAGGCACCGTTATCAACCCAGGAAGGAGCAACAATCGAAGAAGGGTGCAACGGAACGCATCGGTATGCGAAAGTGGAAAGTGTTAGTGACCGTGCTGTGAAGTGTTTTCGGGGTGAGAAGCAGGTACAGTGTCCGGGCTAGCCCATCAGCTGATTTTCGTTGGGGTCTTCGACCTTGCCATGATCGACAGCGGTGCATTGGCCGGGCCCTATTGTCAGTGCAGTAGGTCAACTTGCAGATGAATGGGTAGGTCGAATTTCAATTATTTCTCTATTAACCCTTTGCATTCGAGGAATGTTTCGGTACGCAGAAATCCAGTCTGCTTTTTCAGTACAGTTTTTAATAACAAACGGTTACAAATGGTTCTTACCGTATTTCTTTTAATTTTCTGATAATAATTTTTATTTTAATTTTAAGACACTCTGCCGAGAAGCGTCACTCGGTTGGGAAGGGTTGATTTCTAAAAATTCCGAGATTTTATTCCTTCTTTCTCGGAAACAGCAAATACAAATAATTAATAAATTCGATTTAGTAATTTACGTACTAATTACGTAGTTATTAACGAATTCGGTAACAATTGCAGTGGCAGTATTTTTAATTATTTGTATTCGTTCCTCGATGTATCTTCAACGTGCATCTTGCTACCTACCCGGCGCGGTGGCTCTCCGAGGTCGGACGGCCTTCAGCGCGCGGAAGGCGAGCGCCGTGATTGGTCAGTGTTTTTCGTTAATAATTCAAAACGAAGCCCCATCCGACATTTTTGCAAAGGAAATTGTTGTTTAGAATCGTCTCACCTACCCCCCATTTCCGGTTCTTACACTATTTACGGGGCACCCTGTATATCTATTGTAGGGGACACTATGGACATTTCCGTAGTGCCTTAGTGAAAAACCCTAGATAGAGTTGGGGTGTTAACCGTGTAGGGCGCCACGCCATGATAGTCGGAATAAAGTTCTGGTAGTTCAAGGAACACGTGTCGCGTTACTGATAACCCCGTTTATCCCTACGCATCCTTATACTACTAATCATGTTGTACTTTGGAAAAGTGTCGTAATTATCTTGTGATCTTGAAATGTTTGATTTGAAAAATAGATTTGTGTCCTTGTTTCTAGTGTTAAAAAAAATTTGAAATTTTGTCAGAACACTAATCTAATTTTGATCAAATTGAGTTTGTAACTTTCATAGATTTGCAGAGAACAATTTGTTGCTCTCCATACTGAACCGATCCTCGAGGATTTGGCAAAATAAAAGATTAATATTTTTTAATTTCTATTATTTCAGTTTTACAATGCTAATATCGTATTCTATGTTATTATATGTATAATATAATTTAGAATCGTCGAATCTTTTATTAAAAATGTCATTTCACAATAAAAAAATCGAATTTTTAATCAATAACGTTATTTCTAAATATTAAAATTTAAATTGGCAAAAAGTAATAATATTAATCTAAAGTTAAAGTGCGATCTAAAGCTGGAACCAATTTAGAACGAAATAATGGTTATACATTAATAATTATGGTTTTGATAATTGTTCTAGCTCCTTTTATGCAAAAAATAATTATTTAATTAGTATGCAAATCAATAATGTTGGACTTTGTATTTATTAAAGCGCATAATTAAAATCGATTCGATCTAAGTTCGATTTGACTTTGGTGGCTTTAATTTCTTTTGTTCTCTACTGTAAATTTGTTCCGTTTCGTTAACGGGACTGTCTAATCTCGCGATACCTAGGTCAGAAACATGTTTTTATTCAGAGCAATTACTACATTTCTGTGTTGGCTTTATAAAACCTTGGATAGAAAAGAGATTTATTTGAGATTTGGAAATGTAATTTTTGATTGAAGTATGATTGTGATTCTACATATAAATACGTGTACAATTGCAGGTAAACGAAAGACGAGCATTGACAACACACAAACAGAAAACTGAAGAATTTTTATAAGGAGAAGAATACTGGTGATGGGAAAGAAGAGTAGCATAGACGGAATAGTAGATGAAATTATGGTTAAATTGGAAATGTAAGTACGATAAGAATATGGTGGTATTTTAAATACAAAAGTGGTGATGCAAAGCATTAGAAGGTTAGAAATAGTTGGGTGAAATATTTATTTGTTTATCAAATCTTTGTCAATATTATTAACTATCTGCATTAATTAATTATACATAGACTAATTTTGCAATTGTTACGAATAGTTTGAAATTTCGATGGATGGATAACCTTTACATAACTGAATTATTGCACAGGAACAGACCAGCGGAAGAAGAAAAGAAGAGATCGCACCAAACTGTGAATAAGTATATGACAGAACAGTATGTCCGTCCAGACCCTATTTGTGTACATGCAAGTGTATTTGAACTGTGGACCGTCGAAGAGAGCAAACAAGACGTTGATGCTATAGAGAAAACACATGCAAGGCAGATTACAATATTGTGAGAAATGTATCGAGCTCTATAACGTCGTTTTGGAAGCTTACGCCTCCAAAGGGAACTTGGTTAAAGTAATGGAGATTTCTAGAAAGTGATAAAGATGGATTCCGTCAAGGCAACGCCACAAACTTACGTTTCTACGTATATTGGATGCATTGGGAAGAATAAAAATGGCGGGAAAACAAATAGGTAATTCTCATTGTTGAAAATAATATTATATTTAAAAATGAAAATAAACAAGTTCATTTTTTCTTTTACACAGCTCTGTTGAATCAATTGAGACGAGAAATGTTTAATAATAATATATCATTGAATCAGATTCAGCAGCAGTTCGTATTTCAAGCACGACCTAAGAAAGACGATTCTGGAATTAATTAGACAAACTTTGCCAAACTTTAAACTACCACCTGATGCAGAATGTTGAATGTGCAATATTCGCATAATCTTTTGAATGAAAACAATTGAATGAAGAATAATTATCAAAGTCCAGTGAAGGAGAGGGGATCATTACGATGGAGGAGTTGAAAGATTGTTTGAAAGAGTAAATGCAAATGGAGCGGAAACTGAAGTGCAAGTTGAAGGTGTTACGAGCCAGGGCCGTGCAGCGCGCGTGGCCTGCGAGTGCAAGTGAGAGTATGGAATATGGTATCAATTTGTTAATTAGGTGCACGGACGAACCCGATGCAATATCGGGGAGCCGCTAGGATAGTTGATAACGAGGACGAACCTGATGCGAAATCAGGGAGCCTCTAGGATGGAGTCACTTACGGACGAACCTGGTGCGAAACCAGGGAGCCGGGGAGGCAGACCTCTCGAGAACGAACCCGATCCGAAAACGGGGAGTCACTAGGATGGTGAATAACGACGCAGACCAACCCAAAGCGAAATCGGGAGCTGCTGGGGAGGTTGGAACAAACGCAGACGAACTCGATGCGTAATCGAGGAGCTGCTGGGAGGTTGGATAAATCACAGACGAACCTGATGCGAAATCAGGGAGCTGTAGGATGCGGACGAACCTGGTGCGTAAGCAGGGAGCCGCTAGGATGGTATTAGATTGCGTGGACGAACTCGATGCGTAATCGAGGAGCCACTAGGTTGTAAGAATTTGTATTTGGATTAAGGATGTGTTAATTGACCTCGTAACTTCAATTATTAAATATAATATAACCCGAGCGGTAAGGTTATATTATTGTGGGAACGTTTAACTAACAATAATCGCTTTATATAATGATGGGTTAGAGAGGATGAGTAACTCTGGTTTAATAATGAAATTAGATATATTCTTAAAACAAACAAGAAAGATACAAGTGTTCTGTGTATGTTTGTCGCGTCCAAAGAATAATTATAAATACCTAAAATGTTGTTGCTCGGTGTTGACGCACTGGCGATGCGGGGGTAAGTCGGTTGAAACTAAAGGCCGTAATAGAATTTATGCCGGTTCACGGATTCTATATGGTTTAATATTGATACGAAAGGGTACTGTAGCCCGATCTCACTAGATATAACTGACTATCAAAATCGTAGACGCGTAACGAGAGACGTGACGTTGACTCTAAACGTGACGATACGATTATGATCCCCGAGTAATGAAGTCGCGGGGTTTATATACCCAAAAATTTGTGGGGCGGATTGAAAAGTACGTTAGAAATTACCGCGTTCGGTATTCTCCGAATTGTGTTAATTACCGGATTCGGTATTCTCCGAATTGTCTTAATTACCGGGCTACTGTATCTCGACGGAAGTGACCCCATTCCAAAGGTTAGATACGTAGCAGGGCGATTTCCCAATGCACGCAAGTGACAAGAAAATTTTGAGGGACGAAACGTTCGGCGTACGTAACAAAGGCATCGTCAAACATTGTGAAAAACCCTTCTGTTTCTAGATATGTACGGTACCGCTAAATTCTTTTAAACGTTTATAGAATAAGTATCGATTCTTCGTATTTGTAATTTCTAAAGTCTTCTTTTCGATTGAGATAATAATTTGAATTTGTTCAAACATATGTATATACATAGAATAAGTAAATCTTTTCTTTTTAGTTAATATTTGCAAGTTCGATTGGATAATTGGAGTTTATTTAAACATGTATCAAATTAATTAATTAATTTGTATTGTAGTTTTTAAAAATATTCTTCTTAGTTAAAATTCACGAGTTGGATTTGTGTTCGATTGGAGTTTGTGTTCTACATTAGAGGCAGAAAGTGATCGGAATGGACAAATTATTGGAAAGAGACAGCATTGACTGTTTTTGAACCGAATTTGAAGTGTTTGAAAGAAAAAGAATGCCAATCCGATAATACTTTGATGATACTTTGGTTTTGCACCCATTTTTGGAAGTTTTGGATACTAAACACCTATACATGCGTATACATGCTATCACGAGAGAAATTAGGCATATTGCACAGGGTTCTGAGACTTATAGCACGCAACTCTAAAGTTATTGTACATCAATTTGGGAAACTGCATATATTCAGAAGAAGTACCAAGTATGTATTTTTATATTTTTAGATTTTTCTATGTAAAAGTAATCATTTGTTTGAAAATATTCAATTTCAAAAATATTTTTAATAAATTTAAGAAGGAATATTATATGTATAGAAAACCAATTCTAGTGAGATGTGTAAAAATTTCACTCTTCTTCGATTTACAATTGTACATCATCAAATATTGTAAAGTAATATAAAAAAAAAATTTGGAAGCCAAAAGTTTGAATTGGATTTCTGCAATTGTTTCACATTTATAAATATGTTTGGAAATTGTTCTATTTGAAATTAATTTAGAAAAAACAATTCTTCGTCTATAATTTGTACGTATTGTTTAATTACTATTTTTCACAATGATAAATAGTTCTAGACACAAGTAAAAGAACAGACTGGAGTACTGGACAAAATAGCAAGTGTCTACCAAAAGTACCAAGAATATGGTATTTACATCCGGAATGCTTTCCAAAATTAAAAAATCTCAATAATCGTACCGTGTTGAAGCACTTGGAACTAGAGGAAGAGAAACACGGCACATCTATGTATAAACACCGCCAGTATAAATTATTGGAAGTTGTTAGAAATGATAACGGATATAATACTTAAACCCGATAAGATGTTGCGAAAGGCCAAGACGTTAAAGGATCGATTCCTGCTTTTTACACGCTATGCAGAAACAAAGGAAACTATTTAATGGAACAGGTTTGTAAATTAAGAAATGTTATTTTAAAAATTATTCTTTTTGGATCGACTAATGGTACGTGAGTGAGACATGTTTTTTATAATTTAGAACATTAATTACAGATTAAACCCCATCGTGTTGTGTCGAAAGTGTACAAAGAGGCGCAAATTGTAACCCTGACGTTCAATTCAATTCAATTCAATTCAATTCAATTCAATTCAATTTTTCTGCCTTCTCGTTGCCCATCGCGCCCTTGGTCTTCGATTCACTGCGGAGGATTTCTTTTGACAAGAACGGATTTTGCACGAATTACAGACCAAACAGTGAGCTTATATTTTTAATTTAGCTAGGTAGGTTCGAGGAAAACGGTAGGTACAGTTTGGAAAATTTTTAATAATAGTTTGTGTAGTATTAGTAGTAGTATTAATAGTTTGGATGGTGGATTTTATAGAGGAAAATAATTTTTATGGTAGATTTTGAAAGGTAGAACAGTTTATATGAAGCCAAATAACACTTAAGATTGTAATATTAGGCGAGAAAAATGTTTAATGTCCAGAATGTTTCTTGGAACAAGCTTCAAATGACACCATTTATACACAGTTATATCCAATATTCGACTCGTTAAATCAGCTCATTTCAATTCCTTGGGTTATTAATTCCGCTATACTTGACATAGTCATGAAAGTAGTAATCATTTATTTTTCGATTACACTGTTCTACAAATTAAATTTTGTTTTCTGTTTTACAATATCCACTAGGTAATTCTTATAGAGCTTCGTACCATAAACACGAATCTGGAAACGGAATTATATTCCTAAGAGCGAAGTGTGAATAGCAAGGATTTACTCGAGATCTTTCTAAGAAAAGCGTACATGATCGAGTGATTCCATTGATAAGTTTACATGGACTTTGAAAATATAATTCAGTAATTAGTACCATAGAGTATACAAATATATTAAGCAATAAAAGTTACAAAAAAAATCAAACATACTATACAGGGTGCTCGGCCACCTCTGGGAAAAATTTTAATGGGAGATTCTAGAGGCGAAAATAAAACGAAAATCAAGAATACCAATTTGTTGATTGAGGCTTAGTTAAAAAGTTATTAACGTATCAAGTTTCGCCTGTACTGAATTTTTTCTCAAAAATGCACAGGATTCCGGGGGTATGTCTATTCGCTAAAAATGATTGTAATTGACCCCCGCAATCGAAAATCATTTTTGCAAAACGATTTGAAATTTTTTAATTTCGCCGAAAAATTTCAGTACATACTCGAATTTTTTCTCACAAGTGCGTAGGATTTCGGGGTATCTCTATTCACCAAAATGACTGTAATTGACCCCTGCAACCGAAAATAATTTTTCCACGACGATTTGAAATTTTTAATTTTCTCGAAAAATTTCAGCATCTTCTGGAATTTTTTCTGGAAAATGCGCAGGATTTTGAGGGTATGTCTATTCACCAAAATTATTGTAATCGACCCGCGGAACTGAAAACAATTTTTCGGAACGATTCGAAATTTTTTCCCGTCGAAACATTTCACACATTCTAAAATTTTTTTCTCGAAAGTGGATATGATTTTGAGGGTTTGTCTAATGATAAAAAATGATAGTAATTGATTCCTGCAACTAAAAATAAATTTTACACGACGATTTGAAATTTTTTAATTTTGTCAAAAAATTTCACACCTTCTCGAATTTTTGTTTCAAAAATGGTTAGGAATTAGGGGGTATGTCTATTGACCAAAACTGATTATAATTGACCCTGCAACCTAAATTAATTTTTCCGGAACGATTTGAAATATTTTAATTTTCTCGAAAAATTTCAGCATCTTGTCGAATTTTTTCTTGATAATGCGCAGGATTTCTATTGTTAATTGGATAGCAATAGGAGATGCACTGTGGTTGAAAGTATAGGCACAGATAACAATAACGAGCAGAAGACTTTATTATATAAGGTGAAACACATAATGATCTGTTACGTTGTGTCTGGACGCGAACTCGCGAGGATGTGCAGAACGCACGGCACGGTGCTCGTCTTAAGAACGGTTCGATTTAACAGTCGACGATCGCCCTAACCGAAAGGGCGATTGCACGCCGATGTGCAAACCACGCCGTGTGCAACGCTGAACCGTTAACGGATTCCGTCTCGTGATATACCACGAACGGTTTCCTGTGACAAGAATTTCGAGGGTGTGTCTATTCACCAAAAATTATTGTAATCGATCCCGGAACTGAAAATAATTTTTCAGAACGATTCGAAATTTTTAATTTTCTCTCAAAATTTCAGCATCTTATAGAATATTTTTCTAGAAAATGCGCAGGATTTCGAGGGTATGTCTATTCACCAAAAATTATTGTAATCGACCCTCGGAACTGAAAATAATATTTTCAGAACGATTCGAATTTTTTTTCCCGTCGAAACATTTCACACATTCTCAAATTTTTTTCTCGAAAGTGGAAAGGATTTTGATGGTATGTCTGTTACGTGCGGGGTAGGGGAGGATGATGGTAGGCGGTCGTGAGCGATTGCTCGTACCTCGGCGTAACGCTTATACACCTTCGAGTTCTCAAAGGAAAAGCATATGGGATCGGACTTGATCTGAGCTTATACGAACTCTTCGCTCGTTGAATATAAGTCTGGGAAAATGTATATATTAAAGAAAGAAACGAGATGTGATGGACATTGACATATATGTATTTCGTGAAATAGAAGATCCGAAATTTGGTACAAATGGATTATAAATTTCCTGCTCACCAAACCAGCGCTGTATTCTCTCTCTCTTTCTCTTTCTCTTTCTCTTTTCACTTTACACAATGGTCGTAGCTTGAATTCAGAGGAGTTCCACTAGACACTTGTACTACTAGGTAGAAATATAATGTTAACAATAATAATGATAATAAATTCCGAAAAAGGATTTGGTTAACGGGTAGTTCAAGTCCTTCGCGGATTGGCCAACGAACTCTGATCTTACGAACTATCCGGGACAGACAGCACGCACCTCGCGACTTAACAACTGACTGCCCCACACTAGCCTAATTCATGGGGTTTTAACCCATGCTGCAGTGCTGAATTTGCTTGCTGAACTTCCATGTGCAAGGTTATTGGGAAAGAGATAAGAATTTGATGACCATATTGACCCGCTTTACGGACCTCCGCGTGCAGGCCTCTTGTGAAAGGGAGAGGAATTCGATGACAATGCTGACTCTAAGGAAGTGTCAAATAGTCGCGGCTAATGACCCGTTCGTCGGGACGTAACATGTCTAATGATAAAAAATGATGGTAATTGACTCCTGCAACTAAAAATAATTTTTCCACGACGATTTGAAATTTTTTAATTATCTCGAAAAATTTCAGCATCTTCTCGAATTTTTTTCTAGAAAATCCGCAGGATTTCGAGGGTATGTCTATTCACAAAAAATTATTGTAATTAACCCGCGGAATTGGAAATAATTTTTTCAGAACGATTCGAAATTTTTTTTTCCCGTCGAAACATTTCACACATTCTCAAATTTTTTCTCGAAAGTGGATAGGATTTTGAGGATGTCTAATGATATTATAAGAGAATGTTTGCCTTGTATGCAGGTTGCGAGTATTCACACGGTATGTACGTTGCGCAGGCAGATCGTTGTTACACCGAGCGGCCGATGTTTAATGATCATTGATTAGAAAGTTGTACTTCGAGACGGACATTGTGACAAGCAAATAAAGCAATCTGATTCAAATAAATTAATTTGGTTGTTTACAATTATTAGAAGTGGGATTGTGAATCCTGAATTTAGTGCAAAGTTTGCTGTTGACTGAAAAATGTGGAATTTAGTGCAAAGTTTGCTAGTGATTGAAAAGTGTGGAAATTGTGGTAAAACGTGAACTGTTTCTAATTAACTGTAACGATGGCAACGGTAGCGAAAACGGCAAAAAGCATTGGTGAACTAAGGATTCCCGAATTGAAAGCCATATTGCAGAAGAGAAGGCTGCCCACAACTGGGAACAAAACTGATTTGATTAACCGATTGCAAGAAGCCGATCCACACGCAGATTGGGTGCAAGAGAGTGAATTGTTGGAGTCAAGTATCAGGTAGACGGAAATATCGTTTGACAGGCGATGTTCAAATATAGGCGTGAGTGCTAGATCAGACCGAAATCTTGCCACGAATGAGCAGTTGTTGCGAGAAATCGAATTGATAGAAAGGGAACGACAGCTCATGCAGAGAGAGTTGAGAATCGCTGAACGAGAGATTGAAATCCTGCGTGCTACGCCACCCTCAAGTAACGATACAGCGGCAGAAACACGGACAAGGATAGGTTTGAAAGCAGTTTCTGAATTGTTGAAAGATTTCGATGGGTCAGACGGATCGTCGTTCCAAACGTGGGAAAGCGAAGTTAAATTGTTAATCGAGTCGTATGAATTGGATGCAAATGCGGCAAAAATATTGATAGGAACGCGGTTAAAAGGAAATGCGTCGGTATGGTACCATTCTCGCCCAAAGCATTTGAGGATGAGTGCCACTGAACTATTGGTTGAAATGAGCAAGATCTTCGACAGACGACAAAGTAGATTAAAATTACGAAGGCAATTCGAAGAACGGAAATGGCGAACGGACGAGGAATTCAGCGCATATGTGCATGAAACGGTTAGTTTTGGAAACCTGGTATCGGTGGACAAGGAAGAACTTTTGGAATACGTTATCGATGGCATTGTTGACCGCTTTCAAGGGTATCAGCTTAGCGGACAGAACAGAACGAGTGGAGACCGTATCCATGAGGAGCTCGCAGAAGGAGAAGAAAATCCTGCCGCCGTCAGGAGTGGCTGCAGCGAGTGCGAGGAATCGGGACGCATCGCAAGCGGGAATCAGGTGTTTCAATTGTAGTAAGTATGGACACAAGTCTACAGAGTGCAAGTTACCCAGACGTGAAAAGGGCGCGTGTTTTAAATGTGGCGAAAAGGGACACTTGATTTATGATTGTAAAAACAGGCAAAAATCCGCGCACATTAATTGTGTACAGAATAGCTTAAGGGTAGGAAATACTTTCGAAAAAGACAATTGTATTCGAAAGAAAGGGCTTGGGCGCCGAAATACGAGTAAAATTAGATACGCTAATTGATACCGGTAGTTCGATTACGCTGATAAAAGAAAAGTTTATACCGAATGCATTGATCGATCGGTCAAAAGTTAATGAGTGATACCTATTGTGGAATTAACGGAAGTAAATTAAATGTGTTGGGGATAGTAGTTGTCGATGTACATTTACAACACCGCAGTGTTAGAAGATGCGCGTGTTTACGTCGTCCCAGAGAATACGATGACCACTTCCGCTATTTTAGGTCGGAATTGTATTGATAAATTTAAATTAAAGTTAACTGATCCGATTGCAGACGAAGATCAAAACGATTGTATCGCAGAGATCTTAAATATTGATGTTATGGAATCCGGTGTTGATTTAACTGAATCGTTAAGCGTAAATTCGGAGATAACGAACGCGGATAGATTCAAGTTAGAAAAGTTATTTGAAACAGAGTATGTTTTGGCGAGGCGACCGGAAGAGCCTCAATGTAAAGCAGAATTAAAGTTACAGGTAAAAGATCTTAAATATACAACCATTCCAGTTTTTCTCCAAGGCGTCTGTCATTTTCGGAGAAAGGGCAGTTGAGGAAAATCTTGGATAATTTAATTGAAAAAAAGGTTATTCGCTCCAGCGAATCGGAATTTGCGTCGCCAATTGTTATGGTTCGGAAAAAGAACGGCGAGCACCGAATGTGCATCGATTATAGAACCTTGAATAAGTACATAGCCCGTGACAATTATCCAATTCCTATAATTGAAGATCAATTGAATGTGTTGAAAGATAAGAAATATTTTAGTAGTTTAGATCTTAAAGATGGTTTCTTTCATATAAGCATGTCCGCGGAGTCAATCAAATATACAGCATTTACAACGCCTTTTGGACAATTTGAATTTTTAGGAATGCCGTTCGGATTAAAGCCGGCCCCGACAAGATTTCAGCGTTATGTAAACGAGGTGATAAGTGATTTGATTCGCTCCGGTGACGTGGTGGTGTACATCGATGATTTTTTGATTGCAACTGAGACGATCCAGCATCATTTTAGCGTATTGAAGCGTGTATTTAGAATATTAGTTAATAATAAGCTTGATTTAAGATTGGATAAGTGTAAATTTTTAAACACCAAAATCGAATACTTAGGCTATGTGATCACTGCAGAAGGTATTAAACCCACATAATCTGGTATTGAAGCGGTAATGCGATTTCCAATTCCACAAAGTTTGAAAGCTGTGCATAGTTTCTTGGGTTTGTGCTTGTACTTTAGAAAATTTATTGAAAAATTCTCTATAATAGCGAAACCACTGTATGATCTGCTTAAGAAGGGTGTGCAATTTCAGTTCACTGATATTGAGTTGAACGTGTTTGAGAAATTAAAAACAAAATTGATTTCGGCGCCGATACTAGCAATATACGATCACCGTGATCCGACGGAACTGCACTGCGACGCCAGTACATTGGGGTTCGGTGCTGTATTGTTACAGCGAAAAGCTGATTGCAAATTACACCCGGTGTTTTATTTTTCAAAGCGCACATCAGAGGCTGAAAGTGAATATCACTCATTTGAATTAGAAACTCTTGCGATAGTGTACGCGCTCAAGCGATTTAGAATCTATTTGTACAGGATTCCTTTTAAAATCCTAACCGATTGTAACGCATTGAAACTAACATTACAAAAGAAAGATATAAACCCCCATGTATTGCTCGTTGGGCATTAGAGTTAGAAAATTTTGATTATACAATAGAGCATAGGCCGGGCGAGCGGATGAAACATGTCGATGCCCTTAGCCGACTAAATAGTATTTTCGTTATTGAGGACCATTCATTTGAATATAGTCTTTCCGTGTGTCAGTCCCAGGACCGGCATATTAAAGAATTAGCGGAAAAATTGCAGCGTACAGAAGATCAGTTCTTTGAGATGCGTAACGGTTTAGTCTATAGAAAAAAGGATAATGACTTATTGTTTTATGTACCGCAACAAATGGAAAAAAATATATTGTTCAAATATCATGACCAAATGGGCCACTTAGGGATCGAGAAGACAATGAATACAATTTTAAAAAGTTATTGGTTTCCGAAATTAAAACGTAAGGTGAAGGAACATGTAGGAAATTGCCTAAAATGTTTATCGTATTCGCCAACCGCGGGAAAAATATGCGACCATGGATAAATGCCCCCGTTGACGATGATTGTGTGCGTGATGATAATAATTAGTGGTTGTAATATGGGCAGTGTTTATGTATTATGTATTATCCCTAGTAGCACAAAATATTGTATACACATTCATATAATATTAAAAGAGATTCAATCTTTTTTAATATTCAAATATACATACAATATTTATTTTATATTAAGTAACAAATATTTTTTTTTAAATATGCAGGAAATATCTATTTCATGTTACGAGAAAAATATGTTTTTCTGAATATTAAATGAATCTTTATGTAATATTAGAAATAGAATATTTTTTCCTAATATACTGTTACGAGCGGGAGCGCGTGATCCTGGATTCGGTCGAGGGGCAGTACTCGACCGGTGGTTTTGGGTATGGCTAGGAAAAGAAAGGAGGTCCGGACGAACCAGGGGCTCTATACCCTGGGAGCCGTAGGTGGAGGTTACGTGGACGAACCAGGGGCTCTATACCCTCGGAGCCACGGGGTTAGATTTATAGGGAAAATGAATGGTTTCACGGACGAACCAGGGGCTCTATACCCTGGGAGCCGCTAGTAGGAGTGGACGAACCAGGGCCTTTATACCCTGGGAGCCACGTAGGTTTTTAGGATGTTTTAGGATCTTGCTCTCTGTCGTGATGGTACACCTCGAGCGGTAAAGGTGTACCGGGTTCGTGAGATACCCCTAGCCTTACGGTTAATATGGTTCAGGGTTGCCTTGAGTGAATAACACACGTAAGGAACAATAACTTGAATATATATTTTTGACGATGCTCAAGTACAGCTATGGGTTTACAAGAAGTTGTACAATTGCTAAATTGCCTCGAAGGCGAAAGATTCGTTATCGGCTTTTAACGCGGCGCGTTCGCGGAGCTCTACTCGATTAATGGACACTCACTGATAAACCGCTAAGGTAGATAGTCGTAGATAGTTGCTTGAAGGGGATTATAGCCCGATCTTGCCCTGAGTGTCACAGTAACGTCGTGCCAAGAGTTTAGGTAAAACTGAGCTCCCCGAGTAAGAAACCGCGGCCCTTATATAGTTGAAAATGCTCAGTACTAAGGCGGGGCATTACCATAAAAGGCAATGAAAATTGGGCCGGGTGTGCGCATACGGCATGAGTCAACCGCGTTCAAAGGGTTGCTCGCTAGATGCTCGAGCCAACGCCCAAGTCACCAAACGTTTCAGCCCCATGCATGAATGATATGTAACAACACTCCCTCCCTTAAATGAAACGTCATTTAATAATTGCGCTTTCATAATTGGGACTAAAACGTTTGGTACATCATACTACATACGTGCATACAAGTACATCCGTCCACACTGTTCACTGACTCATATGGCCCATGCACCGCGACACTAGCACTGAACTGTTCCGGTTTCTGTTGATGTTGAAGGTGGAAAGGACAGGTAGTCCTCCGGCTGCTGTTGGGTGGTGTGTGGTGGGGTCGGTAGTCCTTATGATAGCTGCTTCAGCACATCCCTGGTACATTTATTGCACTGGGTGACCCGCTGGATTGCTGTTATGTTCTTCCGGCAGTAGCTGCACTTTCCCCCTTCCAGTTCGGTTGCTGGTTTATGGAAATGTAGTTGCTCTCCGGTATTGGGGATGAACTCGGCACAGGCGCCGCAGATTTCGTACTCGTCGTCCAGGGTAGGGTAAAACACAATCCTGACACAAACCATTGTCTTCAGGTGGGCCAGGATTTTTTGCAGGTTTCGGCTCTTCTGGCTGTAGGCCAGTCGTCTGTAGTCTATGCACATGGTGCGTCCTTGGATAATGTGAGATTTGTTTCCGCAGTGGTCCTCCTTTTATCTGGGGTGGCTACCCCTTCCTTCGGCTCGCATCCCTTCTTCTTCCTCTTGAGGTTCTGGCCCGGCATCCAGTCGAGGATGGATACGTCATCCAGGACCTCAAGTTGAATCCCATTTTCGTATATGTATTGTTGTTTTTGTTTCCCGGAATTTCCTGTCATTGTCATCCTGTTGTTTTTATGTGGAACGCGGGTTTGCAATGACCTGGGTTTCACAGGCTCGCCTTTACCAGGGATGAAATTTCCGGATGCGTAAATTACCTTTCCCCTGCGATTCTCCTTGGTCCAGGTTGCTTTTAACCCTGTTTGTATGGCCACTGACCGATGTCCTTCCACGGGTTCTGTCTGTGTTGCAATTTCATGGTGCATTTCGGAAGATGTTGGAGAAGTTATGAAAGGTTTTCGTTAGTTCACAGATTTTTTATACTATTCCAAATGTTGTAGTGGGGTGGGGATCGTGACTGGCTCTTCTATATCTCCTCGGTACTCTGGCTGTTTGGGTTCCGATGTGTCCATTTGTTTAGGTTCTCGCTGAGGGCACGGTCTCCCCTTTTTCCAGATTAAAATGAAAGATACGACTGCGCATAGACTGATGACGATTCCTAGTATGCTGCCCATGTGTTTTGCATGTGAGTCTGAATTTTGTAGGCGGTGCACACGTTGTTCGATTTGTTTTAGTGATATTGCTGCATGACTATGAAGCCAGTCTGAATTATTTATTGATGGTAATGTCTCTATGATGGCAGTATGATGTACGCCGAAATCTGGTACGATGCTTGGTATGTTCATTGTGATGTTCGGGTCATATCTTTCCTCCTCGGCAGTCGTCGTTATTGTTTCGATGGCCCGTAATTGGGTGGTGTCCGTTATTGCTAAGCATCCAAGGTTCATCCTCATTGTTCCAGTACCCGACAGGTGTTGTAGGTTGATCGGGTGACTTCCACAGATGAACTGTATAAGTTTTGTCCCTCTGATATAGTATAGCCATTCCCGTTTGTTTCTAGTGGCTGCCACCAGTCCATATTGACTTTTGCTATTTTGATATCGCAGGTCCTCCAAGGGTTGTTGTTCCGGTGCAGTAGAAGTTCTATTTCGCATGCTGAATGCTGTGATATCCTGAAGGATGGGAGGGTGGCTGGCCCTATGTATTCGCCATCGTGCGAATAGCATTGCTGCTTATACTCCGCTGGGACGTTCATGTAGGATTGTTCGTCTGCTGATATTGCCAAATATTGTGTTGCTGGGTTCACGAATGCGGCAAATTCTTTTCCCTGATGTCTCTGGCTAGTAAGCATGGGATAAATTTTATATAATGAGTATGGTGGTCCGCTGATTAACGGTATGGAGATTTCCAGAATGGCTTGTCCGTTGTAATATTTCAATTTGAGATGTGTTATTCCGTCTATTTGTTCTGATAGTAATTCTGAAGGGGTTAAAGGAACTCGGATGATGTTGATTCCTTAATTTTTTCCGCCGATGTTGCTAACTGTTGTGGAGATATAATAGCTGGGTGGAGAATTCCCTGTTTTGCAAATAATATTGCGTCTATTAAGGTTACCAAGTGTGACCGATATTCTTCTACAGATGTTTCCAGTTCCCTCATCCAATCCTTTATTCCTTCTTCTATTTTGAAATGTTCCCATTGAGTCCTGGATTCTTTTGTTAATTTCTCCACTTGACGGAATGCCAAGTGAGCCTCCCATGAAGCATTAAGGAGTCGCCTGTGTAAATCGTCGAATTCCGACAGGATGATATGAGTCTGATTTCCCACGAGTTCGGCCATGTCCCTTTGTTGTTCTCGGAGCTTGCTGATTTCGGTGCTGTAAAATTCGGCATCTTCTTCCGCTAGAGTTCCAAATAGGATTTTGCTAATTTTTCCTAGAAATGCGAGAGGGGCGCTTCTTTTGGTGCGTTTCTGTGTCGCGGGTAATCCATTGATGGCTGCATTGAGCATCGTGCTATATTGGCGGGTTTCCTTGATTCTTCGGAGAAGCCGGGGTCCGTATTCTTGACTTGGACAATCGGTGATATTATATTGGTGACATAGTTCGCTGGCCCGTGTAAGATGTTGCTGTGGTCGGGGTTCATGTAGTAGGAAGTTTTGATTCCGATTGCTGTAACCAGTCGCCATTGCCTATGGTAAGTGCGAAGAGGTTGTAGTTTCTCAAAGTACAATCCAGTATTTCCTTTCAGAGGGTTGATTGTAAAGTCTTCGGCTCTGCACGCGAATACCATCAACATCAATAACAGCAGCATTTTTTTTTTTTTTTTTTTTTGTTGAATCTGAAATGACAGAAATTTCGTCCTTTAGTTTGATTCAGTACTATCTTCTGACAGGTAGGCATGCTTGAGTTTATCCTCATGCTTCACTATTGTTTTGCGGGTCGATGATTTCCAAAACGGCATTGTGCGTTTTCGTTTTATCTATTATTTTAAACGGTCCGATGTAGTGCGGGTCGAATTTGCTGGTACGTGGTTCGTTCAAGACATAAACATATTGTCCATAATTTTGAATTCCACTGGTTTTTGAGCGTTTGTCGTAATAGCGTTTTGAGCGCTCCTTTGCCCTATTCAAAATTATTTGCAGCTATGTTACGAATTTCGGTCAATTTGGTGGTTAATTCTGAAATGTATGATCCATAGGTCTGTAGCTTCTCTCCGGTAGGGAATGATGTTGGTATCCGTGCAGGTTTTCCAAATATTAACTCGAATGGTGTAAAATCAGTAGCTTCATGTACCGAAGTATTATATGAAAACATGGCGAATGGAATTAACAAGTCCCAATCTTCGTATGAATTCATATAATGTTTCAGGTATTCGGTGAGAACGTGATGACTCCTTTCCAAAGATCCATTAGTTTGTGGTCGATAGCCTGATGTAGTGAGTTGTTTAATTTTGAAAATTTCTGCCATGTGTGTCATAATTTTCCCTAAGAAGCTGGTTCCTCGGTCAGTCAGTATGGCACGCGGAGTTCCGTAAATGGCGATGAAATGCCGGGCAAAGGCATCTGCTATGGTTGTTGCTCGAATATTTGGTATTGCGACGGCCAAACAATATTTCGTTAAATTGTCCTGCATTGTTAGGATGTATCGGTTTCCGCTGGGTGTTTCAGGTAGTGGTCCTACAGTGTCCAAAGCAATTTTATCAAAGGGTTCTGTTGGTGTATCGGTGATAAGCATCGGCTGTCGAGTTTTCATTCGAACCAGCTTCTGCTCCTGACAGCTTTTGCATTTCCTAATATATTCCTGTATATCATTCCTTAATCCTGGCCAGGTGTACTTTGGAAATAATCGTCTGTATGTTTTGGCAATTCCCTTGTGTCCTCCGATAAGGCTGTCGTGAGCTTCCGAAATTAGGGGTATGCGGTCTTCTACGGGTGGAGTGATGAGCAAGGGTCCGTTGAAATGTTTGTTGACGGTTGTGCGGCACCGATAGGCTCGAAGTAGACGGTACGATGTCCCACAGGTTCAGACTTGAGTCTGTTCTTTCCGAACTAAACAATCCTTGATTTGCTACATGTGGTGATGGCAAGGCGGGTAAATGAGTTGCAGCTGTTTCTATTACTGTGTTTTGATTTTTATCTTCTGGTTGGTGACTCGTTTGAATGATCGTTGTGTCGGTGTCGTCTTCGAAAGAGATCAAATTTCCTGCTATTGGACTTGCTTCATTATTAATGGAATATGATAAAATGGACTTATTCTGTTCCGGTGAATTGAATGGAGTAGATTGTGCAATTGGAGTGTCGAAAACTTCTAATGGTTCATCTGCCAGGTCCTTTTCGCGGGTGAGGGTAGGTAGTAACGAGATCGGCGAATTCCCAGTTATATTTTTCCTGATGCCTTTGGTGGTCCTCTCTTCTTTATTATGGATTCTTGATACGGGGCTTCGTCAGAGCTAGTGTTCGAATCAACGTATAGCGGATGTGCTTGTTTTCTGCGTAAGGACTTCACGCGCTGTCCTATACCTGTTCCACCTGGTATTTTCAAGAGTCCTGTTGGCCTGTATGTTTTATCTTCTTTTGAAGCGAGTGGCAAACAGATGTGTGCTGGGTTGCGTGATAGCGCATCTGCGTTCTTATTTGTTTTCCCAGATTTGTGTACAACATCGTACTCATACTCCAGAAGTTTTAGTTTCCATTTGACCAAACGAGATGTAGGGTCCTTCACAGAATGTAACCAAACAAGCGGTCTGTGATCTGTCACCAGAGTAAACTTTCGTCCAAAAACGTATGGTCGGAAATATTGCGCTGCATAAACCATAGCCAAACATTCCTTTTCGGTCGCTGAGTAATTCCTTTCGGCCTTGCCCAAGCTCCGAGATGCGTAAGCGATCGGAAGGTCTTGTCCTATCTGCCCTTGGCTGAGAACCGCGCCAACTGCGAAGTCCGATGCGTCCGTGGTGATGATGAATGGTTGATTAAAATCCGGATATTGCAAGATCGGTTGTTCACAGAGTTCGTCCCGTAGTCGTTCAAAACTCTTTGTTGTTCCGATGTCCAGTTGAAACGCACTCCTTTTCCAAGTAATTGTACTAAGGGTTGAGCTTTTCCCGAATAATTTTGAATGAACCGACGGTAATATCCCGTCAATCCCAAAAACTGTTGTATATTCTTCTGTGTCTTGGGTATTGGAAATTCCTTTACTGCTTGCAGATTCCTCAGGTCGGGTTTTACACCCTTGGCTGTAACGATGTGTCCTAAGTAAGTTACCTCTCTTCTTAAAAATTGGCACTTACTCGTCTGCAGGGTGAGACCGTGTTCTCTGAGTCGATTGAATAATTTTTATCTTGATTTCATGTTCACGTAACGAGGATGAATATACCACGATATCATCCAGATAGACGAATAATTCTGTTCCATGCAGTCCGGTCAAAACTTGATCCATGAGCCTTTGGAATGTTGGTGGGGCGTTTTTAATCCAAAAGGCATTCGACCGAATTCGTAATGCCCCCGTGGAGTGGTGAAAGCTGTTTTTGTCTGTCCAATTTGTTCATCTCGATCTGGTGGAATCCATTCGCAAGATCGAAAATTGAGAAATATTTTGCTCCTCCAAGTTTATCCAGAATTTCAGTTATTTGTGGTAGCGGGTATTTGTCACTAACAGTCTTCTCGTTCAGCGCCCTGAAGTCGATGACCATGCGCCAACGTTTCTTACCGTCAGCATCAAATTTCTTTGGTACAATCCATAATGGTGAGTTGTAAGGTGAAGTAGACGGTTGGATAATTCCTTGTGATAGAAGGGCTGTTACTTGACGTTGAATTTCCTCTTGATGAATTGGCGGGTAACGGTATTGTCTGGTGTTGATGGGTATTTCGTCTATGGTGTGAATGGAATGGTGAAAATTGGGTACCTTATCCAGTCTGTCTCTGGCAGGTAGAATCTATCCGAAAATTCCTGTATGAGGTTATGCACATGTTCCTGTTCCTCCCTATTGAGATGGTTTGTTTTTAGATTTTCCCAAATTTTCTTTTCCCGGTTTAAAATCTTTCTTGGTGGAGTTTCGTACGACATTACAGGATCTTCATCAGATGAACTCCAAATTTCGTACGGTTGAAGGTATTGTGGTTCCAGTTCAAGTTCGATGTCTTCCTCGCTGGTGTTGGTTGCCATCGCGTAACATATGTCGTCATGGGTGTAAACTGCGGCTTCTCCAACGAAAACTTCTTTCGGTGTCTTTACTCGAGGTAAATAGCCTTCCTTGATGCCTCGATTGGCTACCTTTATTGTGATTTGTTGTCTCGTTCTAGCAGGTAGACGGTATTTAGTGCTGAACTCGTCTTCGTTAGAAAAAGGTATCGGTTTGACTGGTTGATTTCAAAGTGTTACCAAGGTTTTGTGATAGTACGAAATTTCGGCTCCTTCTTGGGCCAAAAATGGACTTCCTATAAGCCCAATTGCAGAAGATAATGGAAAATTGTTTAACACATGAAAATGTGCTGGGGCAGAATTAATGTGTAGGGTTACTGTGCCTATCGTGTATATGGCGGCCGGCGCTAGACCAGTGATTTCCACGCGTTCCCTGGACGTAAATGATTTTGGGTATTTCAATGCGTCTACGTGGATAAGATTGACAGAGGAGCCTCCGTCAATCAAAAAATTCCCCTGATCCGTTCTTCAGTTCCGGTACCTTTGCCCTGATTCGCGCTGCAGGAGCTTCCTTGTAGAGTTGCGCGGAGTCTCGTCGCTGAATCGCACTACTCTTTGGCGATTTTGATCTGTCCCGTTCGTCACATCGCCGTCGTGACGAACGCGATTGGAGTTTAAAGAATCCGTTGACGAATTGCGGAACGGTTGTCCATAAGTCGGCGGGTTGTCCTTTCTTCCCTCTTGCAGGCTTCGCCGTCGTGACCCTTTTTCCCGCAATTCCAACAAAACAGGTGGTGGTTTCGGTTTTCCTTGCGTCTAGCCACCCTTCCTGTGGTGCAGGTGTCCTCTTGAGATGCGTCAGAGTTGTAAGAGTGTAAACGCAGATGTCCTCCTTGGCCGGTCCTCGTGGTCGTCCTCGGATCCAGATGCGCTCCGTTCCCTGCGTCGGTGATAAGAGGGTGACGGTGACCGAGGGTAGGTGGCCCGGGATCTGGGTGTATTTTCCCAGTGATGACTTTCGTCTGGTACGAAGCTATGTTTATTTTTCAACCGTCTGTCTGCTTCCAAGACGGCGTCATAGGCATCGTCCAGTGTATCTATTTTTTTACTTAGAGCATGGACACGCAGGAAGATTCGTTCCGGTAATCCCTCGATGAATCCTTCCAGAACGTCCCTTTCCATGTCGCGGATGTGATGCTCGTTATTTTCTTCGTAGCGATCACGAATCGCTATGCGCGTATTGTGAACTAAGTCACAGACGCGATTCACGTAATTTCTTAGAGATTCGTCTGAGCGTATCTTCAGACGGCTTATTTCTCCTTGGAAATATTTTAAGTTCCGACCCGGTGCAAATCTCTTTTTCAGGAATTTAAGCAATTCCCTAATATTTTGGAATGCGTATCCTTGAGTGCAGGTTCTAGCCGGACCGATTAACTTCGTGAGCACTAACGCGAGATACTCTTTTTCCGTATTCGGCGGAATAAACGCGAGACCGTCCCCGACTTTTTGCGCAAAGGCCGATAAAGAAGCGCTTTCGCCGTCGAATGTGGGAATCGAAATCACGGCTGACTGTAAGCAATTTCGTTGCGTTAATACAGCCATAGAATATGTTAAATTCGCGACTTCATCAGCTGTAAGCGTTCTGCTTATGCCTGATGTTGCAGCGTTTGCTTGAGCCATTTTAGCGGTTGACTAAGTAACTAGTATACAACCGGTAAATAACGCGTAGAAAAACTAATGTCGATACTTATGTCGATTTTTAAGTTAGTTTCTTACTAGCGCGAAAGCTCTCACTAAAATGTCTATGCGATATCGTCAGATGTAAGCGTGTTGCTTGTGACTGACGTCGCTTAAATTGATCGAGTCCTAATAACGCGTAGCAAAGCTAATGTCGATACCTATGTCGATTTTAATATTAGTCTGTTGCTAACGCGGGAGCTCTCTCTAAAATAGTATGGTTAACTAGGCTGATATTTCAGCTTCCGCTAGTATATAACCAAAACCCTGAATTGATATATTAACAGAAAGATCGTAAGGTGTATCCCACCGCTGTCACCAGTTTGTTACGAGCGGGAGCGCGAGATCCTGGATTCGGTCGAGGACAGTACTCGACCGGTGGTTTTAGGTCTGGTTAGAAAAGGGAAAGGAGTTCCGGACGAACCAGGGGCTCTATACCCTGGGAGCCGTAGGTGGAGGTTACGTGGACGAACCAGGGCTCTATACCCTCGGAGCCACGGGGTTAGATTTATAGGGAAAATGAATGGTTTCACGGACGAACCTGGGGCTCTATACCCTGGGATCCACTAGTAGGAGTGGACGAACCAGGGTCTTTATACCCTGGGAGCCACGTAGGTTTTTAGGATGTTTTAGGATCTTGCTCTCTGTCGTGATGGTACACCTCGAGCGGTAAAGGTGTACCGGGTTCGTGAGATACCCCTAGCCTTACGGTTAATATGGTTCAGGGTTGCCTTGAGTGAATAACACACGTAAGGAACAATAACTTGAATATATATTTTTGACGATGCTCAAGTACAGCTATGGGTTTACAAGAAGTTGTACAATTGCTAAATTGCCTCGAAGGCGAAAGATTCGTTATCGGCTTTTAACGCGGCGCGTTCGCGGGAGCTCTACTCGATTAATGGACACTCACTGATAAACCGCTAAGGTAGATAGTCGTAGATAGTTGCTTGAAGGGGATTATAGCCCGATCTTGCCCTGAGTGTCACAGTAACGTCGTGCCAAGAGTTTAGGTAAAACTGAGCTCGCCGAGTAAGAAACCGCGGCCCTTATATAGTTGAAAATGCCCAGTACTAAGGCGGGGCATTACCATAAAAGGCAATGAAAATTGGGCCGGGTGTGCGCATACGGCATGAGTCAACCCCGTTCAAAGGGTTGCTCGCTAGATGCTCGAGCCAACGCCCAAGTCACCAAACGTTTCAGCCCCATGCATGAATGATATGTAACAATACAGATAATATTTATTTCATAGTATGAAAAAAATATTTTTCTTGTTATAAAATGAATCTTTATGTAATATTAGAAATAGAATATTTTGTTTAAATATGCATGTTTAAATATCGCGTTAATTCGACGTGCAAGAATAGTAGAATATTATTCGTCACCCGGTATTGTTTTTCTGCGTATGTAACATACTCGAGAATGTTCGGCGCTCATGTCCGCTACGCGTAAACAAGACCGGATACAAAAACGGTCACATACGGATTTCTTCGAAACATCACGCGATCGACCAAACTACGCAGAATTTCAAGCTAACGTTTCGAAACGCGTAAGATAGAAAAGGAAAGACAATCGAAAGATAGACAAGGACAAACTCAAATTCGGCTACAGCGCCGCCAGTCGGAAATCGCTCTCCGAATTTGACTCTCCTTGTTAAGCGAATCACTCTTGATTTGGAAACGGCAGAGAGCAGATGGGTATACGATCCCGCTCCTCCGTACATATCATATAGAACGAATTGTGTAGAGCTTGTCGTTCTTTCGAGCCAGTTAAGAACGTGGTGAAGAAGGTGCAGTGCGAGAACGGATTGGGGTCCGATCCGGTAACGCAAATACTTCCGCTACACGTTTTAACTGGAGTGAAAAAGAGTCGGAAACGCAAAGAAGTGCAGTACCTAAACGGATTGGGATACCATCCGGTACCAACGACACTTCCGTTTCGAACGAGGAATCTCGTGGGTTATTTCCGAACGTTTCTAGTGCAGCAGTGGTAAAAACCACCTAAGACTGAGGAAAAAGGATACGTATCGTTGGACCGATCGGTCGTATCCAAAGTTTCGAGTTTGACCTACGAACCTCCCTTGACTGTCGAACGGTTAAAACCCCACCTAGACGGACCACGTGGTGTATTCCGTGGGTGGACTTGCCGCCCTCCAGTCGGTGCTAGGAATTTAAATCACGTGTCCAGCATCAGGCGACCTGCTGAAGCGGTATTTCGAAAATACGCCAACGTGTGCGTGGAATACCGCTCAAGAGCAACAGTGGGAAACGTACGCTAACCGTAAGTCGTTGTGAACGCAGACAAGGTACAGTCCTACACCGTACACGGACGGATTACGAGGACGGTAAGAAACCGAGGATTCGACAACATTTGGAGCCTTACAACCTCCATCTGTTGCCCTTTCCTACGACGGTCGAGATAACGCAGTATAGGAAGAATCGAGGTATAATCTCGTCTTCCTTAGAACTGCAATCAGCTGTTTCCCGGTTTAAAGGGAACGCACACATAAATAAATACAGTCCACCTGTTTCGCCGCGTAACGCAGCGGCAGAGAATCCCCGCTCCTGAGTGCGACAAGCACAGCTAGGATCGCGAGAACTTCAGAACGAGACGGAAAACGTGACTAACGTTACCGTGTATTTACACCAAGTTCCGTCCTTTTGTTACAGAGAAGACTGACGCCAGCCGACGACTCGTCGAGCGAGAGACGATTATTTTTCAATTGTTAATATCGGCAAACGACCAACAAGTTCTGTTTATTTCTGTTGATTTTTTGTGCTGGAATTATTTTATTTTGCCTTGAATTATTACAAGTTTTATACGTTTCGTTTGTTTTGTTTTATTGCTTCTTTTCCAAATAAACGGCGTCGTCGAAAATCGACGACGCGAAAATACAATTAGAAAACAAACGATTTACTTTTCCTACGTCCTACTCCTTCGTAATCCGGACACCCGTTAGACGAGGTTCTCAAATTAATATTTGAGCCCTCCAAATTCTAACAATGCATATAATATTTATTTCATATTATGACAAAAATATTTTTTCTCATTATAAAAAAATGTTTATTTAATATTAGAAATAGAATATTTTTTCCTAATATACAGATAATATTTATTTCATATCATGGAAAATATATTTTTTCTCATTATAAAATGAATCTTTATGTAATATTTGAAGTAGAATATTTATTTTTAAATATTTAGGAAATATTTTATGTTTATCATGGATGAATAATATTTGTTCCAGAATATGATGCGAAGTAAAATGTTTACTTTTAATTTACATTAATTCGTGTATGTCACTTAATCGACATGTGTTTATATTATAAGAACATTAATGCAACAAAGTTGTGTATGAAAAATAATCGTGTAGCTCTTACGTCTTACGTAATATGATTGAACTGTAAGATTAAACATTCTTTTAATTATTATTAATTTTTGTATGTGTTAATAAAATAAATGAATTAACAAATAATCAAAATATTATTTTGTTAATTGGATAAAATTTATTGTAGTATTATAAAATAAATTTAAATTATTAGAAAATGGTGAACTTGGATCTTGAAAAGAAAATATATTCGCAATTGTAGTACAGTTAACAAATATATTGTATGTGTTTCGATGCTTACCTACGATGGAAGTACTTGAGGAAATATATATCTGTATGTCGTTAACATACTATTAATAATATGCGTCATTAAAAAAAAGTAGTTTGATTTTTAACTAAACAATTTTTTTTAACAGAATTTTATCTCTTCTAATAATTATATGATTTGATACGAGATATGTATTGTTACATTATGCCGAACGTTTCTGTTCCCCAATTTTTCTATACCACATGCGTGCATTAGGAAAACGCCCTGCTACTTATCTACCCTTTTGGAATGTAGAGTCAGTTCCCACGAAATGCAGCTGCTCGGTGACTAACGAAGCTCAGAGATTACCAAATATGGTAATGTCTAACGTACATACGAAACCTCCCCCACAGATTTTTGGGTATATAAACCCCTTCGTTTCCTTACTCGGGGGATCATAATCGTACAGTTACGTTTAGAGTCAACATCACGTCTCGTTACGCTGTCCACGGTTCTGACAGTCAGTTGCATTTCGTGAGATCGGGCTACAGTACCCTTTGTATCAATTTTAAACCATATAGAATCCGTGAACCGGTATAAATTCTATTACGGCCTCTATTGTCAACCGACTTACCCCGCATCGCCAGTGCGTCAACACCGTGCAAAAATCATTTTTAGGTAATTATAATCATTCTTACAACGCGACATAACTGACACAAGACACGTGTATCTTATTTGTTTGTTAAGAATATATCTAGTTTCATTATTAAATCAGAGTTACTTATCTTCTTTAACCCATCATTATATAAAGCGATTATTGTTAGTTAAACGTTCCCACAATAATATAACCTTACCGCTCGGGTTATATTATATCTAATAATTGAAGTTACGAGGTCAATTAACATCTCCTTAATCCAAATACAAATTCTTACAACCTAGTGGCTCCTCGATTACGCATTGAGTTCGTCCACGCAATCTAATACCATCCTAGCGGCTCCCTCGCTTACGCACCAGGTTCGTCCGCATCCTACAGCTCCCTGATTACGCATCAGGTTCGTCTGTGATTTATCCAACCTCCCAGCAGCTCCTCGATTACGCATCGAGTTCGTCTGCGTTTCTTCCAACCTCCTAGCAGCTCCCCAATTTCGCATTGGGTTCGTCTGCGTCGTTATTAACCATCCTAGTGACTCCCCGATTACGCATCGGGTTCGTTCACGACATTACACCCTCCTACGGCTCCCTGGTTTCGCACCAGGTTCGTCCGTAAGTGACTCCATCCTAGAGGCTCCCTGATTTCGCATCAGGTTCGTCCTCGTTATCAACTATCCTAGCGGCTCCCCGATCTTGCATCGGGTTCGTCCGTGCACCTCACTAACACATTGATACCATATTCCATACTCTCTTTTGCACTCGCAGGCCACGCGTGCTGCACGGCCCTGGCTCGTAACAGTATATATATATATATTTTATTTTGTTTTATATATTTGAGCCTTTATAAGTCTAAAAAGTAATGAATGTAACAACGTAGGTTCGCATGGCTCAGCAAGGAAACACATCACACAGTAAACGGTAGGTCCTGAGTTCAAATCCCGCCCCAGCAGTATAAAAATTTCTGAATGTAACAAGGTTTTTCTAAGACAAAGTACAATTTTTCCTGAAGCTGTTTACTGATAGTAGTTTATATATATAGAGATTAATTTTTTGTATAACTTTCTTATATTTAAAGATTTTTATTGAATGTTATTTAAATATCTATTTTATATTCTCCGAATATTTAGCTTATATGTTCTAAACATTCAATTTATATTTCTTGAACATGTATACAATATTACATCTAATATTTATCTAATATTAAATAGTGTGGCTCAAAAAATATTTATCCAATATTCGAAAAAAATATATATCCAATATTCTTGTGCTACTAGGGATGACTTAAGATTTGGTATAGAATAAGGGTGTAACTGGTTACCTTCATTGTTATTAGTGTTTGTATAGTTGTTACATTGGATGTTAAAGCGAGAGTAACGATCGAGGACGATCTTTTATCAGGATGGCCGAAACTGTAAGAGAATGTTTGCCTTGTATGCAAGTTGCGAATATTCACACGGTATGTACGTTGCGCAGGAGATCGTTGTTACACCGAGCGGCCGATGTTTAATGATCATTGATTAGAAAGTTGTACTTCGAGACGGACATTGTGACAAGCAAATACAGCAATCTGATTCAAATAAATTAATTTGGTTGTTTACAATATAAAATGATAGTAATTGACTCCTGCAACTAAAAATAATTTTTCCACGACGATTTCAAATTGTTTAATTTTCTCGAAAAATGTCAGTATCTTCTCGAATTTTTTTCTAGAAAATGCGTAGGATTTCAGGGATATCTCTATTCACCAAAAATGACTGTAATTGACCCCCTGCAACCAAAAATAATTTTTCCACGACGATTTGAAATTTTTAATTTTGACAAAAATATTCATCATCTTCTCGATTTTTTTCTTGATAATGCGCAGGATTTCTATTGTTAATTGGATAGCAATAGGAGATGCACTGTGGTCGAAAGTATAGGCACAGATAACAATAACGAGCAGAAGACTTTATTATATAAGGTGAAACACATAATGATCTGTTATGTTGTGTCTGGACGCGAACTCGCGACGATGTGCTGAACGCACGGCACGGTGCTCGTCTTATGAACGGTTCGATTTAACAGTCGACGATCGCCCTAACCGAAAAGGGCGATTGCACGCCGTGTGCAAACCACGCCGTGTGCAACGCTGAACCGTTAACGGATTCCGTCTCGTGATATACCACGAACGGTTTCCTGTGACAACAATTTCGAGGGTATGTCTATTCACCAAAAATTATTGTAATCGACCCCCGGAACTGAAAATAATTTTTTCAGAACGATTCGAAATTTGTTAATTTTCTCGAAAAATTTCAGCATCTTCTCGAATTTTTTTCTAGAAAATGCGCAGGAATTCGAGGGTATGTCTATTCACAAAAATTATTGTAATCGACCCTGGGAATTGGAAATACTTTTTTCAGAACGATTCAGAAATTTGTTACTTTTCTCGAAAAATTTCAGCATCTTCTCGAATTATTTTCTAGAAAATGCGTAGGATATTGGGGGTATGTCTATTCACCAAAAATTATTGCAATCGACCCTCGGAACTGAAAATAATTTTTTCAGAACAATTCGAAATTTTTTAATTTTCTCGAAAAATTTCAGCATCTTCTCGAATTTTTTTCTAGAAAATGCGCAGGATTTCGAGGGTATCTCTATTCACAAAAAATTACTGTAATTGACCCCTGCAAGCAAAAATAATTTTTTTAGAACGATTTGAAGTTTTTAATTTCGCCGAAAAACATCAGTACCTACTTGAATTTTTCTCTCACAAGTGCGTAGGATTTCGTGGGTATCTCTATTCACCAAAAATAACTGTAACTGACCCTGCAACCGAAAATAATTTTTTCCGGAACGATTTGAAAGTTCTTAATTTTCTCGAAAAATTTCAGCATCTTCTCGAATTTTTTCTAGAAAATGCGCAGGATTTCGAGGGTGTCTATTCACCAAAAAATTATTGTAATCGACCCTCGGAATTGAAAATAATTTTTTCAAGAACGATTCGAAATTTGTTAATTTTCTCGATAAATTTCGGCATCTTCTCGAATTTTTTCTAGAAAATGCGCAGGAATTCGAGGGTATGTCTATTCACAAAAATTATTGTAATCGACCCTGGGAATTCAAAATACTTTTTCAGAACGATTCGAAATTTGTTAATTTTCTCGAAAAATTTCAGCATCTTCTCGAATTTTTTTCTAGAAAATGCGCAGGATTTCGAGGGTATGTCTATTCACCAAAAATTATTGTAATCGACCCCCGGAACTGAAAATAATTTTTTCAGAACAATTCGAAATTTTTTAATTTTCTCGAAAAATTTCAGCATCTTCTCGAATTTTTTTCTAGAAAATGCGCAGGATTTCGAGGTTATGTCTTAAATATAGTATAACTTCGTATATTTGATTCGCTGCTCATTCTGTGTGTATTGTTTGTCCTATTATTGAGTATAGAGTTGCAATTTTTGCATTGTGACCATACCTGTTGCATATACAGGGTGTTCAGCCACCTCTAGCAAAAATTTTAATGAGCGATAGTAGAGGCCAAAAATAAGACGAAAATCGAGAATACCAATTTGTTGATGGAAGCTTCGTTAAAAGTTATTAACGTTTAAAGTGCCGCCCTTACTGAATTTTTTCTCGAAAATGCGCAAGATTTCAGGGGTATGTCTATTCACCAAAAATGACTGTAATTGAACCCTACAACCGAAAAAATTTTCCACAACAATTTGCAATTTTTTAATTTTCTCAAATAATTTCACACCTTCTCTATTTTTTCTCGAAAGTGGGCAGGAATTCGTGGGTATGTCTAATGTGACAAAAACTGATTGTAATTGACCCCCGCAACCGAAAATAATTTTCCACAATGATTTGCAATTTTTTCTCCGTTGAAAAATTTAGGCACCTAATTGGATTTTCAGTAAGGAATTTTTTCTCGAAAGTGCGTACAATTTCGGAGGTATGTGTAATGATAAAAATGATTGTAATTGATCCCCGCAACCGAAAATAATTTTTTTAGAACGATTTGAAAAATTTTTTTTCGCCGAAAAATTTCAGCACCTACTCGATTTTATTTCTCGAAAGTAGATAGGATTTCGGAGGTATGTGTACTCGCCAAAAATGATTGTAGTTGACCCCCGCAACCGAAAATAATTTTTCCAGAACGATTTGAAATTTTTGAATTTAATTGTTAATAACTTTTTAACGAAGCTTCCATCAACAAATTAGTATTCCTGATTTTCGTCTTATTTTGGCCTCTACTGTCGCTCATTAAAATTTTTTGCTAGAGGTGGCCGAACACCCTGTATAACAATTTCCTCGAAACTCGCGTGACCTCTCCTGTGTTGTCCTTGTTTTGATATTGTATTTTGAGTTTGTTGCGAAGCCTCTACTTGTGTCTATTGCCCTTAGCCCTGTTTCTTTGTCCTCCTCAGCTTCGTTATGACCTTTCCGTATTTCCTCTTCCATTAATTTGTCCTTCAGCTCGTCTAGCGTTGGTAATACTTCCCTGGATTCTATTGCTACGCAAAACGTCTCATATTCTTTGGGTAATGAATTTAACAACATTATCTGTATCACTTCGTCTGGAAGTTTTATTCCTGCCTTGTTTAATTTTTTGTAACGTGCGTGTAAATTCGTTTACATAGTCCGCCATGGATGTATCTGCGCCCTTTTTCATACGATATAACTTCTTGAACAATAAGCATTTTTTCATCGGCCCTTAGACGCGTAAATTTTTACATAATTTTTCCCAGGCTTCAGAAGAAGTACTTACGTTATCGAGATGGGTGTATTGGTCGGTTTGGACACATAACATTATCAAATCCAAGGCTTTACCATCCTTGTTTGATTTGCGCTGCACTGTTCTCTTCCGTTTTGTACTTCCTTTGTTACAAATCCCCATAAATCGTTATACCGTAAAAGGAATTTCATTTGGATTTTCCAAGTTTCATAATTTTGGATCAGTATCCGAGCCGGGATGGGCATATGCGGAGGGAGGTGTACTGCGGTGTTCCGCAGGGGTCGATCCTCCGGGCCACTCCTGTGGAACATCGCGTACGACGCAGTGTTGCGGGCCGACCTCCCCGACGGCGTCAGCGCCGTGTGTTATGCAGATGACACACTGGTGCTGGCCGTCGGGCGCACTGGGGAGGGCCAAGCGTCTCTCGCGGAGGAGGGGGCGCAACGCGTCGTCGACCGGATCAGAGGGATGGGGATGACGGTGGCGGGCCATAAGACCGAGGTGATAGCGTTCCATTCATTCACCTCGGCAGGATCCGCCACCCCTCTGATCCGCGTGGGTGAGGCTAATATCGAGGTGAAGCCCCAGATGAGGTATCTGGGGCTTCACCTCGATAACCACTGGCGCTTCGAGGAGCATTTCCGCTGCCTGGTCCCCGGCTGGAGAGAATGGTCGGGGCTTTGGGCCGGATTCTGCCCAACCTGGGAGGCCCGGCGGGCCGGAGTTCGCCGCCTCTGTATGTGGCAATGGTTCAGTCGGTGGTCCTATACGGGGCCCCCGTCTGGGCGGACGACCTGGCGGCCTCCCGGCGCGGCATGACTATGCTGCGTCGGGTGCAGAGGCGGATGGCTCGAAGGGTGGTCCGCGGGCAGCGGACCGTGTCACATGAGGCGGCGACGGTTCTTGCGGGGATGCCGCCCATGGATCTCTCTAAGCGGTCGCACGCGATGATGTATCGTCACCGCGTCGACCGTCGCGCTGGGGTGGGGGCGGCCCCGGGTGTGCAGGAACCTGCTTGGGGCGAGTTGAAGCGCCAGGCCCGGCAGTCCGTGGTGCACGCTTGGCAAGAGCGGTTGGCTCTGCCTACCGCGGGGCACCCGGACAGTCGGGGCTGTTCGGCCACTCCTATGTGAGTGGCTGGACAGAGGCCATGGAAGCCTCACTTACAGGATGCTGGGGTGTTCTCGGGGCATGGCAGCTTCGGGAGATACCTGTGCCGGATAGGAAGGAGCCGACGGCGCGTTGCTGCCATTGTGACGCTGAGCAGGACACGGCGGAACATACCCTCGAGGTATGCGCTGCATGGGAGGGTGAACGCCGTGTCCTGATCGGCGTCATCGGGCGGGATGTCTCGCTGCCGGGCATGGTGCGCGCCATGCTCGGCAGCGAGGAGAAGTGGAGGGCCGTGGCCTCCTTCTGCGAAATCGTAATGTTGCAGAAGGAGACCGCGGGAAGGGAGCGCGAGCGTCAGCGGCCCGCTGAGGCTCGCGCTCGTTTGGTGGCGAGAAGGCGTCGCCTGGGTGTCAGGCGGCGCGGGCGGCCCCTCGGCGTGGCGCATGACCCAGGCTGGGAGGGGTCCTGATGGAGCCCCTCCGCCAGGCAACGCAGGGTCGGACCGGATGGGGTGGCATTGCCTCCTGTCCGGGTCCGGCGCACGGAGCTCACCCTCGGTGGCCTGGTGCGGCCGTTAGCTGCCGGCCACCGAGGGGGTAGAAACGGGTCGCGGCGGTTGCGAGTTGGGGCTCGCAGCCGCCTCTAAAACGCGGCCCCAGGAACGGATGGCGGCAGGACGATGTGGCCTCGTCCTGCCGCTATGAGACAGGGCGATTACCGGGGACCGTTTGTCCCCGCGGGTGAGCGCAAAGCGCGGGCACGGGGAGGATACCGGAAGTATACTGAGCGATTCCCGGTCTCCTCCCAAATCGTGCGGAAGGGTCACCGTGGGGTTTTTAGTGGGCAGGTCCCGCTCCCGGTATAATGGGCGCGGGGAATCCCACACACCCCTCCCGCCTCTCCCCAAAGAGGTGGGAGGGAGTCTTTCGAAGATTTTCCCCACGAAAAAAAAAAAAAAAAAAAAAAAAAAAAGGGTAATTCTAACCCATGGGGCAATGAGGGGAGCGTGCGGCGAGGGGAAGGTAAGGTGCGCGGGGGAGTGCGGCGCGAAGAACTTTAGGCGCGGGGCCTGTGGGGAGTGGAAGAGTGGTTGCGCGCACACGAGCCGCGGAGTGGGGGATGTCAGGGGATTAGTCCAGGCCGAGCCGCAGCGGAGACCTCTCCAGACCTGGCCCGCCGTCGGAAATTTTTTAAGAGGAGGGGAATGATCCCCGAAAACTTTTCATACCGAACCGAGTTACGGGATGACCCCCGAAAATTTTTTTCAACACCCACAGGCATTTTTTTATTGTCTTTCCGGCGTTCTCGGTACGTTTGTTGAGATCTAAAAAAAAAAGAATTACATAATGTTCTCCTAAGAAAATATTTACAGCTAGCGAAAAAAAAACAACACATCATTCGGCTCGTAAATCTATTCTTTCTATTTATTATTCTAGTACTCGTATAAATTCAGATTTTTATAGTTCACTGTGGTTAGGTTTGGTCAAACTCTTGCCAAACGCGTTATAGAAAATGGTTAATATCATTACGAAACACAAGAAATAAAAAAGTTTCATACTGTATACTAAATGCGAAAATTTACTCGAAAAATTGCAGTTCCTCTTTCATCCAGAGTCGAGTCGAGTCTCGCGCAACGATGCGTTTTCGCGCTTTGTCAGCGAGTACGTTATCTGCTGCGTGGCGCTTTCGCGTGACGTTATGGCACATACATGCATCACACCTTGTTGCGCCTGAGAAATAATATATGTCGGAATCCAATAAAAAGCTTCTGCTCTAATTGAATGTTACTTCACGTTGTGTAAATAAAGTTATGTTGGCTCTAATCGATACTTAAATTCAATCGATGCAAGGAATGCCATCGGTAACGCAAACGAGCGTCAGGTTGGCGTTGACGTTTGGATGTGGCCTTTGAAGGTAGTCGAGTTGGTTGTCTGGTTACCGAAACGTTTGAAAAAGTATTCGAAAAGAAAAGAACAGAACTGAAACGGTTGCCAGACTATAAAGACGTGCGGTAAAGAAATAGAAAAAAGAGATTCCCTGTAAAGGACTCATTCCGTAATCGTTGTGCATTCTTTTTGTGTTGTTTAAAAGTGTTTGAGTTATAGTTTCAGTTTGTTTAATTAGTTTCGTTGAAAGTTTTAAGAGTAATAGAAATGCGTAGATCTTCAAGACAATGGCTTGGTCGCCCGAGAGGACCTAATATGAGTCGCCCAGAGGGAATGGTCAGAGAGACGACTGTTCCGACATCAGAAGTGGGATATCCTCGGGCACAAAGCTTGAGCCAGGAGCGATTGGCGAACATCAGTCGCATGAAGACACACAAGCTCAGGTCAGCGCGAATGCGATGCAGCAGCCAGGTGAGGCTCTGCTCCGCACACTTTTGGAAACCCAAAACCAAAATTTGAGGAGTCTTATTGAAGGGATTAAATCCACATCAAGTAAGGGACACGTTTCTCTTCCTATTTTTTCGACCCGGACCAGCCTCCAAGCCGACCCGCGAGCGTGGTGCGCTACCGCGGAACTGTGCTTATCAGATCCAAGATTTGCAAGGCGGAGCCCTAGTCATGGCAGTTAGTCGCTGCCCTGAGGGGAGTGCCTCTTCATGGTTGTCCCAAGTATCATTTGCCGGGATGACTTGGCCGCAGTTTAAACAGCAGTTTTTGGTGCATTATGACTGTGTTGAGACCCCCGCAGCCACTCTTATCAACCTGTTCAGCGATCGTCCGAAGGAAAGGAGAGTGTCTAGCTGAGTATGCAGCACGGCTAATGAACATGCTCACTTTGCGATGGCAGAATTTGTCAACGGAGCAGATCGCGGTAGCAATGGTTCTGGCGCACACGGCACAGTTTGACGGACGGCTGCAAAGAATGGCGCTTTACCACAGAAATTAACACAAGGGACAAGCTGCACCGTGAGCTGCAAGCATTCTCATTTTTGAAGAGGAAGGCAGCGGTAGCTTTACCGTCGCTTTACCAAGGATGGTCCGGCGGGCAATAAGCGGTTCAAACCGTTCCCACCCACAAGAGACACTTGCCACTTTTGCGGAAAGCCGGGGCACCGGATTAAGGATTGTCGTCTCAGGAGGGATGTGAAGAAAACCTCGAGCGTCAATTCTTCAACAGTGACTTCGGGGAATCGCAAGCTACATCGAGCGTAACATGTTTCCGTTGCGGTGCGACTGGACACTACGCCTCCAAGTGTCGACAAAGGAGCAGGCAAGGGTAGCGGTGGCGCAGCTCCGACAAATACGGTTCAGCGGCGGATTGATGTTTGCGAAATAGGTAACTCCCAGTGGAAAGCTGGTCTGCAACGGTGAGTCATTTCGTTTCCACTACGACTCTGGTGCCGAATGCTCTCTCATTAAGGAAAGCGTTGCTTTGAAATTTTCTGGTAAGCGATCTTATGACAATGTGATGCTTACGGGTATAGGTCAGACGTCGATTTTCAGCACGGTTCAAATTTTTGTCAAGGGTCCAAATTGATCGTTTACACCTGGAAATACTTTTCCATCTAGTCCCCGATAATTTCTTAAAGAATGACATTTTGATTGGTCGCGAAATTTTGAATCAGGGTTTTAGCGTAAGCATGACGTCGGATAAGATAGTTCTTTCCCGGAAGTAAAAGATGAAGGAAATCAATGTAAGAGACATAAAAGATTCGGACGCTAACGAAATTAAATTTAATAGCATTGACACCGACATTCCCGTTGAATACAGTGCCCAGTTAAACGAAATGTTAAAACAGTATTCGATTCTTTTCCCAAGGGAGTAGCAAAATCTCGCGTTAACTCCGGGACAGCTAGAGATCAGACTTGTAGATCCTTGCAGAATTGTTCAGCGCAGACCATTATAGATTGAGTCCTGGAGGAGAAGGTAGTTGTTCGAGGAAAGGTTCACGAGCTGTTGGATGCCGGTGTTATCAGGCCAAGTTGTTCGCCTTTTTCTAGCCCAATTTTTGCTAGTAAAGAAAAAAATGGTTCTGATCGTATGTGCGTGGACTACAGGGAACTTAATAGTAATACTATTGCTGACCGATACCCTCTTCCTTTGATCTCAGATCAAATAGCTAGATTGGGAGGTGCTCGGTGGTTTTCCAGTCTGGACATGTTGAGTGGTTACCACTCAGATCCCGGTAGAAGCCAGTTCCATTGAAAAAACGGCCTTCGTTACGCCTGAGGGTCAATGGGAATATTTGACATTGCATTTTGGTTTAAAGAATGCCAGCTTGGTCTACCAGCGAGCTATTGTAAAAGCCCTTGGAGATTTGGCGTTTAGCTTCGTTGTATGTTACATCGATGACGTCTTGGTGTTGTCCACTAGTATAGAAGAAGGCTTAGAGCGTCTCGGTATGGTACTGAATGTGTTGACAAAGGCAGGGTTTTCTTTGAATCTCGCTAAGTGTTCTTTCCTTAAAAAACGTATCGAATTTTTAGGTTATGTGATTGAGAATGAAATGTTTCCAAATCCTCGCAAAATAGAAGCCTTAACAAAATTACCCCCTCCTAAGACGGTCTCTCAACTTAGGCAGATTATTGGGTTGGCTTCATATTTTAGGCAATTCGTTCCTCAGTTCTCTTTAACGCTATGGCTCCGCTGTTTAGGCTCACTAGTTGCAAAGAATAATACTTTCGTTTGGCAGCCGGTATTTGAAGAAATACGACAGAAAATAGTTGCGCGTTTAACAAGCGAACCGGTGTTAGAAATTTTTAACCCAGACCTACCGATAGAGTTGCATACTGACGCAAGCTCGGATGGGTACGGGGCAATGTTGATTCAAAAGGTGGATGGTAAACAACGGGTAATTGAGTATTTCAGTCGCCGCACTTCCTCTGCTGAATCAAAGTATCACTCATATGAGCTGGAGACGTTGGCCGTGGTCAATGCGGTGAAGCATTTTCGGCATTACCTTTATGGTCGAAATTTTGTGGTTATTTCTGATCGTACCTCGGTTAAGGCTTCCAAAAATAAAAAAGATTTGTCCCCACGTGTGCACCGTTGGTGGGCTTACTTGCAATCCTTTGATTTTGATATTACTTATCGTGAGGGTAGTCGCATGAATCATGTAGATTTCCTGTCTAGAAACCACTCTTCCCGTAGAGACCCAAAATTTTAATTTTCGCGTCGAGCAGAAACGTGTTGATCTGGCTGAATTATCAAAGGAGTGGTTGCAGTTAGAGCAGGAGAAGGACGAAGAAATATCAAAGATTGCGTCTGATTTTTCGTAATGAAATGTTACCGGAAGAAATCCGGAAAACCTATGAGTTTTCGCTCTAATATCCTTTGCCGTAGAATCCAACGGAATGGTCGTACTCGTAGCCTTCCTATCGTTCCACGGGCATTTAAATGGTCGGTTATCAATAACGTTCATGAATCTATAATGCATTTGGGGTGGAAGAAAACATTAGAAAAGGTGTATGATTATTATTGGTTTCAAGGAATGGCTAAGTACGTACGCAAATTTGTCGATAATTGTATCACTTGCAAAATCTCTAAACCAAGTTCCGGACGAGTTCAAGCAGAATTACATCCAATCCCTAAGGTCCCTGTTCCTTGGCACACTGTTCATTTAGATGTTTCTGGTATGCTTAGCGGTAAAAATAATGTTAAGGAGTACGTTTTTGTTCTTATAGATGCGTTTACTAAATTTGTAATGTTGCATCATACAACCAGTATAGATAGCAATAGTAGCATAAAAGCTTTAAAGTCGGGGTTGCTCTGTTTGGTGCCCCTAACAGGTTGATCACTGATCAAGGACGTTGCTTTGCTAGTAAAGAGTTTTCAAGCTTTTGTGCCAGACATAGAATACAATTACATCTTATTGCCACCGGTGGTAGCCGGGCTAATGGTCAAGTAGAAAGGGTCATGAGCTCTCTCAAGAGTATGCTGACAGCAGTGGAAGTTAGTAAGATCATTCCTGGCAGGATGCTCTTGGTGAAATTCAACTTGCCATGAATGTTACGGTCAATCGGGTGACCAAAAGCAAGTCCTTTAGAATTAATGCTGGGAAAGGTCGCCAGACCGTTAAACTTAATGACATTAGATATTGATGAGCCAATAGTGAGACATTAACGAGGTGAGAGAACAGGCGACACAGAGTATAAACGAAAATGCTAACTATGACAAAGAAAGATTCGATAGTACCAGAGCTCAGTTACAGAAATTTTCTGTTGGAGATTATGTTCTGCTAGAAAATGAAGAAAGGAATCAAACAAAATTAGCTGCAAAATTTAAAGGACCTTTTAAAATCATTAGCGTGTTGAGTGGAGACAGATATTTATTAAAAAGCTTTGAATTCAAATCGAACTTACAAGTACCCTCATGACCGAGTGAGAAAGATGCCAAATCATCAGGTTCCTGTAGAATTAGAAAAAGACTTTGTCGAAGCAAATGACATTGATGTTGGTTCTGGATTGATCTCAGAAAAATGGGCTTTAACACAAACTCACTGCTAGCTGGCTGCACCACAGCGTTGTAGCGTTGTGGCAGGAGTCATACACAACCGAAGGACTGAGTTGTAGAGACATGTGCTCGTGGTAACAAAAAAAATTAGTTACACAATACTGCCGAAGGACTGGCAGGGCAGCTGAAGGACTAGCTGCGGCAAAGTAACCGAAGGACTGGTTCACTTTGCGCACATGTAGACCCGAAGCACTGGTCTGAGCTTCAGTGAGGAGTGTGGTGTTGTCTAAAGATAGAGCTTGAACTAAGGTTGGAATGATTTCTACGGGGAACTTACCGAACAATGGTAGTTTCAAAGTTAGATAGAAATTGCGATTATGAATTTAAAGCAAAATTCTTACCTGCCCAGTTAGTGTTTTCAATTCTAGTGTGTCTCTACAGCCTAACTAAATCATTATTCGGAGTATTCATTTTCTACAGATGATCTCACGTGAGCACCCGAGGACGGGTAACTGTCAAGATGGCCGAGTCGGAATCCAATAAAAGCTTCTGCTCCTAATTGAATGTTACTTCACGTTGTGTAAATAAAGTTATGTTGGCTCTAATCGATACTTAAATTCAATCGATGCAAGGAATGCCATCGGTAACGCAAACGAGCGTCAGGTTGGCGTTGACGTTTGGATGTGGCCTTTGAAGGTAGTCGAGTTGGTTGTCTGGTTACCGAAACGTTTGAAAAAGAAGTATTCGAAAAGAAAAAGAACAGAACTGGAAACGGTTGCCCAGACTATAAAGACGTGCGGTAAAGAAATAGAAAAAGAGAGATTCCTGTAAAGGACTCATTCGTAATCGTTGTGCATTCTATTGTGTTGTTTAAAAGTGTTTGAGTTATAGTTTCAGTTTGTTTAATTAGTTTCGTTGAAAGTTTTAAGAGTAATAGAAATGAGTAGATCTTCAATACAAAGGCTAGGTCGCTTGAGAGGACCTAATATGAGTCGCCCAGAGGAATGGTCAGAGAGACAGCTGTTCCGACATATATGTTTTTAAATGAGAATATTTGCACTTATCTTCTTCACTGACCAACCTCTCCCTTCTTCACACGCATCTTCTTTCCCTCTCTTCTCTGAACATCTATCAAACACCTATCGTACTACTTCGAACCTCTATCATACCACTTTGAACGCGCATCGAACATCTATCATACCACTTTTGAACATGTATCGTAACACTTTGATCATGTATCGAATGTGTATCGAACCTCTCTGAACATCTATCAAACGTCTATCATACCACTCTGAACATGTATGGTGCCACTTTGATCGCATATTGAACCGCTTCTACATAATAGTAATTATAACTATAGTCTTAATCTAGCGTACATCATGTGCAGGAGGTTAGGTTGGGGAGGGTGAAGAAACAAAATTTTTTATATATTAAAAATTGATTATATTTATTTACGCATTTCTCTCTGGCGTTTAGACCACCAGTTGAATATTTTAAATACATTTTGCATGGCACAATGCTTTGCGTGTCTGTCACATCGTAAGGTATTAAGTGCATTTAGCTTTTCAAGAGATATGGTATCCTCGTAGTCCATGTCCAGTGTCTCAATGATCACGCTCGCTCGCGTTTATTAAAGCAACAAATGATTATAAAACATTACTTTTATGGATCCATGAATTGTGCGAGTTATTGAGTCCTAGCCATTTTACGTATACACTGTTCCCCTTCTTACGTAATACTTTTTCAACCAGATACACGTCGGAATTAGCAACTCGTTGCAACTCGTGTTTGTAGAATCCTCCGGCAATTGGTTTTTCATAAGCATCTTTCAGCTTGATACGTTGCAGGATTAGTTTTCTGTACCTCGGCGATTGTAAATATTTCAGTGCTCCAATTCGGTGTGTAACCTTTTTCAAAAATTGTCTTAAATTTTTAAGACAATTTTAAATTTTAATAGTTCCGATGCTTTCGCGCGTTTTACTTTGATACGAGATGTTGAATCGAGTCGATCCATTTGTAATTTCCATTAAGGGTAAACATTTTCCACATGTTTTTGAACGTACGATTAAACCGCTCAACGACTGATGCTTTCATCACTGAATACGTTGAATAATGATTTATGCTGTATTTTGACAAAAGTTTTTGCACATTTGCGTTGTAAAATTCCTTTCCTTTGTCGGTCTGCAAATTTCGGATACCTTTCGCCGTCTCGGATTATCTTCCCAATCGCAGTAGAAACCTCAGTTCCATTCTTGGTTTTGAGGGTATAGCCCACGCATGCTTACTCAGCACATCGATAACAGTGAGTATGTAATGGAAGCCTCTGTTATACCGCGATGTAAGGACGCATCTCGACCACGTCCGCTTGCCATAGATCATCGTATCCATGTACTATGACGCGTCTTCGGGGAAAATGTCTTCTCGCCGGAGCATGCAATTCTTCCACAAGACGCCGTTTCTCAATACTGGGAGTTTTCTTTTTCTCAGCCATGTATGACTCGCCACTGATGCCAAGACTTGGCATACACGTCTTATTAAACATCAAATCGACCTTCAAACGCCCCAACGTCCCCAACGTCCCAACGTCCCAACGTCCCAACGTCCCAACGTCCCAACGTCCCCAACGTCCCCCAACGTCCCCAACGTCCCAACGTCCCCAACGTCCCAACGTCCCAACGTCCCAACGTCCCAACGTCCCAACGTCCCAACGTCCCAACGTCCCCAACGTCCCAACGTCCCAACGTCCCAACGCCCCAACGTCCAGCTATTGATGTATTTGATTTCGGAATTCGATAATACCCCTCTCCAATTGATTCAGCTGGTCTTTCAAGCTCTGAACATAATCTTGAAATATGATCATCTTCTTGTCGAATTCATCTTGTCGATTTTTTATAATTGTCATGTTTTCTTGCAAGTACAGCTTGTTGATAGCATCGCCATCCTCTACAGGTGGTGCTACCCGTCGAATCTTGCGCGACTTTGCATCGTAATTGGCACCAGCAATACAAAGAGCATTGTCACGTACATAGTTTCTGACTACTCCATTCCAGCGATAGTATGATTCCACTGTTCCAAACGATGACCCAAACTTGTTGATTGGCATTTTGATATCGATTGACAGCATCGTCAAAAGTGCAGGTTAATTTATAATGAGTTCTGCCTCGCGAAGCTCCTCGATAATCGATAACATCTCATTGTTATGTGCATTGTGACCGGCTTGACGCGAAGCCTCGAGCAGTCGAAGCCGATCTACGAGTTCGTTGGGATCGTTCCAATGAACATAATCAATCTTGTTGCTAGTTAATCTCATGGAGCTTGGTATGCCCTTTCCAACTTTATTATCTTTCAATAATGGCTTGATTACATAGTTATACTTGTATCCTTTATTACCTAATGTTTTACCATATGAATCATGTTTGTACTTATGCGCACTCGTGGTCAGCAGTATGTCCCTATATTTATGTTCATCAGCCTCAGTATAAATGTTGTCATCTGGAATTTTCTTAAATATCCAATTCATAAAGGCCGGGCGTACCAGAATATCGTATGCCATCGATAATTATGTTATCGGCATTGTCCACGTCAACACGTTTATTACCAAGCATCGGCCCATCACTGTCGAGATAAACACCGTACACATGATCCATACCATCCTTCACATCACCGCGTAATACAGGTGCGATGTATTTTTGACTCAGTGGACCTAGGTGATTCCGCAACGTTTCTTCACCTTCCGACGTTTGCAGCCGACTTCGAACAGACGTCGAGAAACTGCTTTTTGGACTTTCAAAAAAATCTTAGTTTGCTTATCTTTTTGTACTATATAAATCATCTTCGTTTTCTAAGCTTCTTGTTGCCGGTACTGGCTTAATCGGTATAGAGGTCATCAGATTCATATCGGGTAAACTGCTTAATCTTGCTGAGCTTTTTATTGTTGGTACTGTCCTAATCGATGTAGAGACCGGTGTAGAGGTCATCGGATTCACGTCGAGTAAACTGCTTAAGCTAGGTTTTTTTATTTGTGATGGTTTTGGAAGATTTAGCCATAAATGTGATTGTGTTTTATCCGATTCCTTGATATTTGACGTGAACAATGGCTCGCTTCCGATATCTATATTATTGTAAACATCATAATTTTTTAACATGTTGTTGGCAATTGCCTTCAGCGGCTCAGTAACAGGCTTAAAGTGTTTTCCAGTGCAATCTCTTCCTCCATTTTTACCGGTTTTCAATTCACGATACTTTCTACGAATCACATCACTCGTTTTTGCAATCTGTTTCGCTATCCTTTCACGATCTTCAATATTGCTGCTGCTCGTGTTGGAACACTGCTTTGTCAACGTATAGGAAGTAACTGGACATGTTACGATATTGCAAAATCATTAAATCCTTTTCTATAGCGACCATTCCATAATGCACTGTCTTTATCAATCACTACAAATCCATATTTTTCTTGCCAACAGGTGGTACACAATGTGCAGAAATTCTCAAATGACATGTCGCTGTTTACATGATCGTTGTACACATGTTTCAGATTAGTACCATCTTGTTTGAACATGATCAGCAGGTTCGCGTTGTCGCGTATCAGATGCTTCGGTATTTTCGCGTATGTTTGACAAAGATAGAAACAGTCAACGTCCGAGTGCCTACCCATTGCAAAGTATTCTCTTACCGTGTTTTGCTTATCGCATGCCCACATCATCAAAGATAAAAATGGAATTCGGAAGTGCCTCGCTCGGAGGAACGACGTCGCTGTTATTCGAAAATGTAAAATAACCAATTTCGTCTATCGATGAGAATATATTTTCTAAATATTGATATTTCGGTTGTTGTAACGATTTCGAGTACATGTATATGTTTTCGAAACGAACGCCGTACGGACTTTGTTTAAATATCGCGTTAATTGACGGGTTTGAGAACCGTTAAGAGAATTATCTAATTTAACGTGAACCATAACTGAGAACCGTAAATTCCTCGTATAGTTTTGCTTTCGCGTACACGACATTCCAGAGACTCTCTGATGCGTAGATCGGTACACGGACCAATACAGGTTAGAAGAACCACACACGAGTTTGTTTGTTCTCAGTCACGTGATCGACCCAATACCGTATACTTGGGATCGATCGTCGAAGATTCATAAACAGAGAGGGTATCGAAATATTAAAATTGAGAAGAGATAGATATCGAAGAGCAGGGATAGCGCCGCGAGAGGGTGATTACCCCTTCCGTGGCCGTGACTGCGGATGTCTATTCGCTTCGAGATTCGAATTCTGGTCTCGCAGCGAGCAGATCGACGAACGAATCCGCTCCGCGACGAAGCCAGATTCTCCGAAAAAGGGTTCTGATAACACTCGAACCTTTCGTTGAGACGAATCGACTGCGGCTCGCAATTAATGAAATCGGTGAGGCATTTTCCAGCCCCGATTAAATGACTATATAAATCTCGCCGAATTCTTCACGTAGCGCTTGTGTTTCGCGGCCGTGAGAGGCGAATCGAGGAAACTCGGCTCCCGTTTGTCGAGATTTCAGTCCAAACAGACTGTGGGTTTTCGTCTCAGCTTCACGTAGCGCTTGAGTTTCGCGGCCGTGAAGCGAATCGAGAAAATCCTCGTTTCACGTATGTCGATAACTCCAGTCACAGCCAAGGGCTAAGGCCCAGTCAGTGCTGACGGCTCCACGGACTGCTGCATTTGACGCGGTCGTGAGAGACTGGTTATATCACGGACTGCTGCATTTGACGCGGTCGTGAGGCTGACTTTCCAACGTCTCGCTGAACTCAGCGGTCGTCGGAAATACAGTTTCAGCCAGTGGCTACGGCCTACTCAGTACTGACCTTCACACGGACTGCTGCATTCGACGCGGTCGTGTGAGGCTGATTTTCTCCACGTAGCGCTTGAGCTTCGCGGCCGTGGAAGAGCAAATTGTCGCACGTACTGCTGCATTTGACGCGGTCGTGATCGACATTGAATTGTCCGCACGGTTTTGAATTTTCACCCCAGGTAACCTTTGGTCGATACGGTGGGCTTGCCGTTTCTCGTGTCGGAGCTGGAGAAACCGGATTCTTCCCGCTTCCGACACGCTCGAGCAACGCTCCTTGACCGCCAGTGTGTACGTACCCTGTGCGCAGAGCACCGCAAAGAGCACCGTGGTGTTCGCTCCTTTAAACGTAAGACGTTTCGTGCGCCGTTAAGGGCTACACCACACCGCGCCTTGTGCGCATACGAGAACGGTGAGAAACTGCAGATTTGAGCAACATTTGGAGCCTTACAACCTCCACCTGTTGTCCATTCCTGCGGCATTTCAACCATCGCAAAAAGCGGAGAATTGAGAAATTAAATCTCTTCTTCCGCACTGCGATCGAACGTTTCTCCGTTTACGAGAACGTTCACATATACAGTCCACATAGACATCGCTCAGTTCGACGAGCACGGTCTGTTATTCCCGCTCCTGAGTGCGACTAGCACAGAACAGGAGCGTGCGAAATAAAGCGAGACGGGCAACGCAACAAGCGTTACAAGGTATTAAAATCCAGCCTTGTCTTTCCTTGTTACAGACCAAACAACGAGGGCTGAGGGTGAGCGGCAGCCGTAGGTTTTTTCCCCAACGTCTGGCTGACGTCGAGGTGGTTTTTTCCTATTCTTTTTTTTGTTACTAATAAATTAAAGTTAAAATAAATAAACGGCTTGGCCGCGATAAGCGACCAAGCGAAAATATCAATCAAGTGCATCAATTTTTAATATACTTTTTCCTAAAGTCCTTTCCCTCGTAATCCGGACACCGTTAGGCCAGGATAACTCCTGGCATTCTAACAGACTTTCTAACAAACTAATCAACATGTTCGTTTTACCACAATTCGATGGACCGCAGATTATACCGCGTATAGAGGTCGGCAGCATATTTCCATGTTTGCGCACCTCTTTCTCAGACTGTGTCTTTTTGTCTACATTAGTCACTTCTGATCATAGGTGATTGGCGTACGAACTGCATATTTTATCTGGGTGCTATACGAATGAAGATCCATTCGAGAGAGCTGGTCTATTTATAGCGATGCATAGAGCTGGAACGATCAGTGTTCAAATATAGCCTGTCGAGTCAGCAGAATGCACATTGCCAGTCCACCACCATTGATAAACAACTGTGGCGAATGTCAACAAAAATTGGAAAAGGTCTATTAAATCGCGTTATAAACACATTTCCGATTGAATTACATATTTCAGGTTATCAGTATTGTGGTCCTGGGACACATTTAGAGAAACGCTTAAAATTAAAATTAAATTAAAATGCCTGAAGGCGTAACCACCAACATACAACTACAGCAACTCGCAAAGCGCATGCGTATTCCATATTTCAGAGGTATTTTTTATGCGCAATAGCAATATCGTGTTCGTGACACGCTGCGTCCAACGGATTAAAATATAAAAATATAAATTAATTGTATCAAGAGCTACGGATTAGATTCAGCGCATTACTATACTCTACCTGGTTTCACATGGGATGCAATGCTAAAACATACCAAAATTACATTCGAATTGCTCACAGACATCGATATGGTCATGTTTATCGAACGCGGTATACGCGGGGGCTTAAGTCAATGTTCCGGAAGATACGCACATGCCAATAACAAGTACATGTCATCTTACGACGCATCGTAAGAGTCATCGTACTTGATGTACTTTGACGTGAACAATTTGTATGGATGGGCAATGTGTCAGCCTCTACCATACGCTAAATTTCAATGGGTCGAAGATGTTGTAAATTTTGACGTATCTTCAATCGGTGTCGATTCGCCCACGGGATACATTCTCGAGGTAGATCTGGAATATCCGCAACGTCTGCACGATGCTCATGCAGATCTGCCGTTCTGTCCGACGCGTGCCAAACCACCTGGCAGCAGGCAGGACAAGTTACTCGCGACGGTATACGATAAGCAGCGTTACATAATCCATTATCGCAACCTGCAGCAGTGCACGCGTCACGGTCTTCGTATTACAAAGATACACCGCGTGCTTCAATTCGCTCAATCTTCCTGGCTTCGCGATTACATCGAACTCAACACACGATTTAGAACAAGCGCGACAAACGACTTTGAAAAGAATTTGTACAAATTGATGAACAACGCAGTATTCGGTAAAACTATGGTTAATGTACGAAACCATGTGGATGTAAAACTTTGTGACACATTGGGAAGGGCGATATGGCGCGGAGGCAATGATCGCGAAACCGAATTTCCACAGCAGAAGTGGTTTTTCGGAAAATTTAGTAGCTGTTGAATTGCGAAAACTCGAGGTGAAATTCAACAAACCGATATACGTGGGTATGTGCATTCTGGACATATCAAAACTTTGTTTGTATGAATTTCACCACGAGTACATGTCTCCTAAACACGGGCAAAATTGTAAAATTCTATACACCGACACTGACCGTCTTATTTATCACATTCGGTGCGACGATATCTACGAGTCGATGAAGCACAATAGCGATAGATTCGACACAAGCTATTATCCTACCGACAATCCCTGAGAATATCGTAATCGAGTATAATCACATGCCTTATCAGCGCTATAATCAAAGCAATTGTGGACAGCTATGTTTACAGTTTCTGCAGTCGGTTGGCAATCAATTTAAGGACAGTCATTGCTCACCTTAACTCCAGTATCCGTTTGAACATGTCGTTGACGTTAACGCTCACCGGGCAAAGTAGCATTCTCGCAGTAAGCTATTTTCCAGCCATCGATTTGAGCAATGGTGATTACGAGCTCGGTCTTATGGACTTTGAGACTTATTACACTATACCGAATATAAATTTGTCGAATAATAAATTTTACTACTGTAGGATCAGGAAAGTTTTAAATATTAACAAATTAAACGGAATATAACTAAACCAAACTTTAACACTTTAAACTAAACAGCCATTAATGTTACACGTCGGTATTTTTTAAATGTACGTCTTTGCGTTTCGACCTTCGCCATTCGACTGACTATCGATGTTTATCATCGCTTGGCCCGTTGCGATGATAAACATCTCATCAACGCACCCTTGCTCCGCGACGAGCTTCGGCCCGGTCAAGCCACGTACACAGGTACTCGCCGATGCACCCTGCTTCTCCCCTTTCTACACTCCCCTCCCTACACTCCGGCCATCCTGTTCTAGCATCTGTCCTCAGATGCTGCATCTTCAGGATCACTTTCTTCGCTGCTCATGTCGTGGTCTACTTGGGCCCACGGTTTCATGTAGTCTGCTACAGTAGTTGTCTGTTTCGGTCCTTCTTGATCCCCAATCTTCTCGACCACATATCGGTTATTTCGCAACGTTTTTATAATTCGGTAGGGACCTAGATATTTCGCTGCTAACTTCATACCAGGTCCCGTTTGCGTTCGCTTGATCGCTACTAATTCGTTATCATGATAGGTCCGTGCTTCTTTTCTCTTTTTGTTGTATGTCTTCTGATTTTCCCTTTGAACCTTCGCGATATTTTCTCCTGGCCTCCATTCTTTCTTCATCCCGTTTCTCCTCAAACATCGCCGCCCACTCCTGTTCCAACATCTCTCTGATTGGCGCATCGTCTCTTGTCCGCATCCGTGTTCCAAAGAACAATTGAAACGGTGTTGTATTTATACTTCGGTGATGTGTTGCGTTGATATATTTCTGCACCGCCTCTAAATACCTGTACCACTCCTCCGGTTTAGGTGCAGCTAATTTTGTAAGTATTGGGATGAGTGTTTTATTGGACCCGCTCCACTTGTCCGTTGCCTCGTGGAACTCCGGTCGCGATAAGCAGATGTTCAATCTTTTCCCTCGCACAATACTCCCTAAACTCTCCGGATGTGAACGCAGTACCTCTGTCAGAGATAATACGCCGTGGATTTCCAAACGTAGTTGCTTGTTTTTCGAGGTGTCGCACTACCTCGCTGGTGTTTGTCGTTTTCGTTGTATAGAGCCAGACGAATTTGGTGAACGCATCAACGATGACCAGAATGTGATGATAACTTTTTTGTTGATGCCAGAGGTCCTAGGTGATCGACGTGGAATGTGTCGAGTGGAGCCTCTCCCTTATCTATTGGTGTAAGAAAGCCGTCCTGTTTTCCTGTCTTCTTTTCTGCCAATATACAATCGACACAATTCCTTACTGTTTTTTCGATCCTGGGTCTCATGTCTTGGAACCAATAGTCTCTCTTCAACGCTGTTTCCGTCTTAGCCACCGAAAAGTGTCCTTTCTCATGCATTCGCCGTATAAATTGTGACTGCAAACTTCTAGGGAGGACCACACGAATGTCATCATCTACTACCTTGAAAAGCACCCCACCTCTTACCAGATAACCGTCTATCTTCCCCTCTTCGGCCAACTCCAAAATTCTCCGCACTTTTTCGTCCTCTTGCTGCGCTCTCCGTATTCTTTCCGTCATACCCTCTCGTCCTCACTAATAATTAGGCATGTTGGCAAAGGGTGCCTGCTTAATGCATCGATGTGTGCCATTCGGTTGCCGGACCTATGCTCAATAACATAATCAAACTCTTCCAATGACAATGCCCATCGCGCCACACGCATACACAAATCACGTTTGCTCATTGTTAACGAAAACGCTTTACAGTCTTTACAATCTTAAAACGAATCCCTAATAAATAAACTCGGAACTTTTTGAGTGACCGTACAACCGCAAAGGACTTCCAGTTCATAGCTCGAGTATTTCGCCTCCGCTTGCGTTGTTTTCCCGCTCGCAAAATGCACCGGATGCATCTCCCCGTCGTCGTCGCTACGCTGTAATAAAACCGCTCCAAAACCGAACATTGACGCATCGGTATGCAGTTCGGTTTGCGCTCCTGCTTTGTATAATTTAAGCACAGGCTGTCTACATAAACTGGCGCTTTAGCTCCTCGAATGCTTCTGTTTCCCCGGAACCGTATGTAAATTTTACGTTCATCCGCAGCAAATTAGTCATCGGCCTTGCGATTAAAGAATATCCTTGTATAAACTTGCGGAAATACCCGGTTAAACCTAGGTAGCTTTGTACTTGCTTGACGCTCGTCGGCTTCGGGAATCTTTGAACGGCAACCAATTTACTTTCAGACGGACGAACACTGCCGTTTTCAATAACGTGACCGAGAAATTCAACTTTTGTTTGTAATATTTTACACTTTTTCCAATTAATTTCTAATCCGGCGTTCCTCGCCACCATTAATACCGTTCCGAGATTCCGAATTCCGCTTATCACATCACCCGTCGGTACAATCAAATCGTCCACGTGCACTAACACAATTCGTCTATTGATGGAGTTCTCTAAAAACCGCGTGAATAAATTTCATAAAAACAGCAGGTGAATTACACAACCCAAACGGTACACGCAGAAATTCATACTGTCCGTCAGGTACAATAAATGATGTGAATTTACGACTATCTTCGCTTACCGCCACGTGAAAGAAACCGTTCCGCAGATCGAGCGTACTGTACACTTTAGCGCCCTGCAATGCATCCAATTGGTCCTCCACGAGCGGCAAAGGGTACCGATCTTTCACAATTTTTCGTTTATTTTTCGGTAATCGACACACAAGCGCGCCGAGCCGTCTTTTTCTTTACCATCACGATGGGACTTGCGTATTCAGGAGAGCGATGGCTGTACAATACCGTCTCGCAACCACTCGCTAATCTGCACATTGATCTTTTCTCTCTCTATCGGAGCTAAACGCCGCGCTCTCTGAAAAACAGGCTCATCATCCTTCAATATGAGACGCATTTCTACATCTACCTCACATGTCTTTTTGAGGACGTAACCGTCGATCATTGCCCGGACCCTTCGCCTGATCGTGTCGTCCCTAAGATGTGCCAAATCTACACCAGACCCATTTTCGTCGCATTCAATATGGAATATTTCTGGCACGCCCTCAGTATCGATGGAGTCCTGCTTCGCTTTTCCAATTGTGACTACGCCTTGCCTTACTGTAAGATTCACCGAATTTAAAAAAGTCCGTTCCTATAAGTAAATCATATTTTAACAGTGAGTCCGATACTACATTTATTCCAACAGAGTAAGGGTTGCCGTCGACATGGAGATTCGCTATGAATTTGCCTAGCGTCCTATTTACATCTGTTCCGACAACTCGAAACACTATTTCATCCGCTTCCAACCCCGGTGCTCCCATTTTAATGTAACATTCTGCTCGCATGAGTGTTATGTCGCTACCCGTATCGATAAGCGCTATTATATCTAAACCATTCAGCCTTACCGCCTTCCATATTTTTTCTACCGGGGCCTGCTCCACCAGGTTGGCAGTTTTGCTCACTTCATCATAGCGCTTCGGGCATGCTGTGGAAATGTGTCCGTAAACCCCGCAGCTGTAGCACCTCATACCTCGGTCTTTGGTCGGACACATTCTGCTAAGATGACCCATCGCTCCGCAGTTGTAACACCTCGTTGCTTCTTCCCTGGATGTCCCTGCATTGACCTGCTGAATCCGCTCCTGACGTGCCCCCACTGGTGGTCTAAGCTGAGTCCCTCTGATGTTGTTCCCATACGCAACCGTTGGCAATACTAATCGTTCAAATGCTCGCAACAGCGCATCCGGCGTACTGAAACAGTGCATCCTCGCCTGGTTTCGTAATATCTGGTCCGGTATTCCTTCTACTAGATAATCGACTAGCTCTATCTGGTTTTCGATGGGGATGCGATTTGCCTTTATCACCTTATCGTGGTAATAGTTCTCGAAAGGCTCACCCCGTTTCCAAGTGCGCTCTTGGAAACGTTGACGCGCGACAATGGTGCTGGGTCTGTGATGAAACATATTTTCGAATTCCACTAATAAGGCGTCAACGCTCATTTCGATGAACCGAGGATGGGAGTGCATCCATTCACGAGCTTTCCCTTAAGCCTCATTCCTATCAAAATTTTCGCCTCGTCGTCGTTCAAGCGGTAGGTCGCTTGCAATATCCGTACCTGTTTCGAGCAGCTCGGGAAATCCTCTGACGTGCCGTCGAAGTAGCCAAGCAATTCGGCAATGGTCTTGACGCCTATTCGTGAATTTTGTGGTGCGGACCGCTCTGCTCCAGACGGCCCCGACTGCAGCATACCTCGAACTAGAGCTAGTTCGCGTTGTGCGAGTTCAAGCTCTCTCTCCATCAGGGCCTTTTCCCGTCGAAGTAGGTCCATTTCCCGATGTTGTTGTACCATTTCCTCGGTTACTGTCGTAACCGGCACGTTCATTTCCCGTGTGCACCTTCCTCCTCCGCAGAAACGGCTGAAGAGACACCATCCCTTCGCGAATTCACTCCGTCTTCGTCAGCACTCATCCATACCCCCGAAGGGTCAAATTCGTGCAGCCGTGCCAGTAGCTCGGCCTTTGCGCCGGTTGTACCTAAATTACGGGCTCTTAAGAGTTCCTTTAGGTCGGTCACCGTGTAATTGATCGCGTTCTTGCCTCTAAGCATATTTTCCTCTATTTATCACCGCACCGTCACTGACACCTCGCACACAATTTCTATTGTCACCTCACTTCCCGATCCGCGTTTCTCTGTATCCCGGACGAGCCCCCAATTTTGTAGGATCAGGAAAGTGATAAATATTAACAAATTAAACGGAATATAACTAAACCAAACTTTAACACTTTAAACTAAACAGCCATTAATGTTACACGTCGGTATTTTTTAAATGTACGTCTTTGCGTTTCGACCTTCGCCATTCGACTTGACTATCGATGTTTATCATCGCTTGGCCCGTGCGATGATAAACATCTCATCAACGCACCCTTGCTCCGCGACGAGCTTCGGCCCGGTCAAGCCACGTACACAGGTACTCGCCGATGCACCCTGCTTCTCCCCTTTCTACACTCCCCTCCCTACACTACGATAACGATGATAAAGAAATCATTATTCCCGAGGGATCTTATGAGCTGGACGACATTCGCATGTATTTGCAACGATCGCTTTCACAGGGTAATGAAGGGACCCCCCCCCCATGATGCTTAGAGCCAACAACAATACGATGAAGAGCGAAATCAAGTGTGATTACAGCATAAATTTTACCAAACCCAATACTATCGGCTCGTTGCCGGGGGTTTCGACGAATCGGGTGCTACAACCGCGGAAATGGCACGAATCGGATGCACCAATCAATATAATGAACGTAAATATTATTCGCATTGAATGCAACGTGACGGCTGGTGCTTACAGCAATAACAAGTGCGTGCACACGATACATGAGTTTTCGCCTACCGTTCCACCTGGATATAAGATATCGGAAAGACCAGCACAGATCATTTACCTCCCAAACACTGCGCGAAGCATTACGGAATAAAAGATTAGCGATGCGGACCAAGACGGTCAAATGCTCGAGTTTCTAGTGGAACAGATCACCGTTCGAGTGCATGTACGGAGACAACGGCTGTAGTAGGAGATGCTTGTGCTGAACGAAGCGGAGCAAGTGAAACAGACAACACGTGAAAACAAAGAGAAGACAATTCAATCGTCGGCACACCTCACTGTATCGAATATTGACTGTCTAAAACCATCAGGCGAGAAGGCAATTCGATCACCCGCGAAACTCACCGCATCGAATATTGAATTTCTGAAATCGTTGGGTTTTGTTGTACGAAATGGCTAATATATTGAGGCAAACCGATCTTTGACGACAGCATCGTCAAGATGGAGACTCATACGTACAACCCATACGCCAACACAACGTTTGGACACAGCGATGAGATACGAATACCTATACAACAGCAGGATTTATGCATCGTTGCCAAGCGAGAGCTTTCTATACGTTGAAGGAAGATTCACAGTAAAGAAGCCAAACAATGAGTTGGAAGCATATCTCGGAAATAATTGTGTTGCGTTTATGTTTGATGAAATTCGATATGAACTCAATGGTGTGGAGATCGATCGTAACAGAAACGTTGGAATAACAAGTACCATCAAAACCTTCGTGTCATCAACATTTGATAAATCGCTAATTTTACGGAATGCAGGATGGGTCACACAGTCAAACATACCGACAGGTTACTTTAACTTTTGCGTACCGCTAAACATGTTGTTGGGTTTTTGCGAAGATTACAAGCGTATAGTAATCAATGCTCGTCATGAGCTCATTCTTATACGCGCTCGCAGCGATAACAACAGCGTCGTTGCAAATTCCACGCTGGAGCCAGAGATCGAATTACTAAAGATACAGTGGCGAATGCCTCGCATTATACCGAACGATACGAATAAACTATCGATGTTGCGGATTTTGGAAAACGGGCAATACCTAAGCATGAGTTTTCGTTCGTGGGACCTGTACGAGTACCCATTATTGCAAAGTACAACTAAACATTCGTGGGCCGTTAAAACTGCAACTCAGCTGGAGAAACCGCGATACGTAATTTTTGCGCTGCAGACTGGTCGAAAGAACATCATGTCTCAAGATGCGAGCAACTTCGATGCATGTAACTTGACCAACGTGATACTTTATCTAAACTCTGACTTTTATCCATACGATGACTTGAATCTCGATTTTGATAAAAACAGATATGCTATTCTTTTGATATGTATGCACGTTTTCGTAAAGCTTATTACGGATACGACTGTTACGAAACGCTTTGCAACAGAGACAACTTTTTCGTTGTATGGACCATTTGTAGTAATCGATTACTCGCGACAGAACGAATCAATCAAGAGCGCAACCGTAGATGTGCGAATAGAATTTGATTGTAAAGAAAACGTACCAACAAATACTACTGCGTATTGTCTTATTTTTGCATGATCGTGTCGTCGAATACTGTCCACTCTCCAACGTTGTGCACAGAATCACAAAAATAACAGCATCAGCAGTATCTGTAGTATTTAAGAGCTGGGCACATCATATTGCTGGTATAGTTTGAAAGATATTGTTGCGATGGTACCAACGTTTGTTGACATACAAGGATTCTTTCCACAACGACAAGTTTGTCGTAAAGGAAGTTGCAGCGCTGCGAAAAGGAAACATTATCGCACACTATATATTCCAAAGACCATTTACTTGGAGTGCGTTGTCTGTAGCCGATAAATCCCAGGCTGCTTGGGTGATCCCAAAAACAGAGACTGGTTGGTAGATTTGGTGGAGGAACATGTGCCAATCGAGACCATGGATGCTGTATATGAAGATATCGGGCGTTTAGAAGAATTTGATAGCGAGAATACATTTCGATGTAGCATCCATGAAAAGGATTGTTTTTTCCAAAAAAAAAGAAAGATTTGCGCATTACAAAATGTATTCAAATTATATAATTGGTGGTTAAAAAATCAGAAATAAATGTATTTTTTAAAACAATTTACATCATTAAAAAAGAGATCTAATTTCTTTCCCCTCCTTCGTACACGGTCCAAGATTTATGCGAGGAGAGAAGGTTGAAGACTGGTGAAATAAAATTGAAGAAATAATATGTTTTAAATGAATATATATATTTTGTTAGGTGTGAAAGATTAAAAAATACAAAAAATAAATAAATAAAAAAAATAAAAATAAAAAATAAAAAAATAAAAAAATAAAAAAATTAATCCTCCGGCGGAGGCGGCGGCGACGGCGGTGGCGACGCAAGCCGCGGGATGCTATGGGGCAGCCTTAGTGGCCTATCGCCGATGTCAAATGGTTGCAGCATCCGCGGTCACCGGAAATGTGGAAAAAAATGCATTCTCTCCACCCGCTCGCGCAAGTTCGCCGGCGGCGATGTGGAGGGCGGTGGAGACGGATCGTTCTACAACCCACAATAACTGATATAATATTCGCATGTAATAAATGTCATAAACATTGGTATGTACACATACCTCCTCATCGCCTCGCCGGGGCAATCCATCAAATGCAGGTACAATTCGCGTATTCACCATCGTAATTATGCGTTGAATGTCGACTTAGAACTGATCTCGCTGCATCTCCAGGCTCCGCCATGTAAACGTATATCTCGAAAGATGCATAGCTTGCAAAATAGGATGTCTTTGTTCTTCGAAATCTTTTGCTGACCATCTCCATTCTTCCTTGCATGTATCATTGCCTAAGCCGTATCACTTCTCCTTCTTCTTTAAACCGATTATTCGACTACTCCATATCAGTTGTTGCAAAAATAGGATGTTTTTTTTTTTTTTTTTTTTCTTTATGTTCTTCGAAATCTTTGTTGACAATTTCCATTCTTTCCATGCATCGTATCATTGGCTACGCCAAATCACTTCTCCTTCTTCTTTAAACCGATTATTCGACTACTCCATATCAGTTAACATTGTAGGGGTACCACTTTTGAACGTGTTTCATGCCATTTTGAACCATGTATTTTAACATATTATATAAGTTAATGAAATGAGATGTGTGATGAGGGATGGGGGAGATGCGGTGTGTTGACATTGATCATTGTACCATGTATATAAATTGTTTTTATTGCATATATGTTTATAATGGAAAAAATATATTAATAATCACATACAATGATTGGACACGCTGGTATTGCCATGGGCGGGGTATGTAATACTGCTGTAACGCACGTTACACAATTCTCAAAATTACCTCTCGAATACATGCGGCTGTGGCATAGCCTACAGGTGGCTAGGGCATGGGCATAGCCCGCCACTAGCAGATGCACGGGCTCTCTTATGTATTCCGCAGCTTCCCGTGGCGGAAGTGTATGAAAACACCCTTCGCATATTCGAACTCCCTCATCGGTGTCTTTCCAACACATGCCTCCCCGCAAACAGGTGCGTTGTCTGATGAGGTGGTATACATCTGTAGGCAGCACCGCCTCCGCATATGTATTGCTGATGTGTCGATCATCATAGGTGATGATTCCGGCTGTGGGATGAGAATGTTCATATTAGAATATTATGTTGGACTATTTTGATAAAAATTAAATTCTATCTGCTTAAATTCGGAGGTCACATCTAACTGCATCCAATTTGTCACTCCTAACTTGATTTTTAGTTTTACGTTTTTCACAGATACAATTTTGACAATGACGCGGGCTGGTTGTACAACTTGGTTTATATAGTAAATTATTCAGGTGGGGGGAGGACTTGGTCTTCTTAGGAACAGCGGTGGTACTCGCTTGTATCTGCTAACGTTAGTAGAATTGCATGCTCCAAACTTCTCCCACACAATTCTGCAAATTTTGCGTTCTTCGCAATCGAGAGCATCATCGTGAGGCAATGTTACCGAGGTCTGTGTTTGAGTTACAAAACATATGTATACTGGTGCGCCTAAGACGGTATTTTATAATGCCCCCATGGTAAGGTCTCGGTTGAATATGGTACAATATATCGTTTGTCGTCGTGCGGACTCAGAGCAATTTTTTGTTTCTGATATCGTGTACACTTCATGCAACGTGGTATCTTATACACGATTGGTGGCAAATCTTTTCAACCTCGCCCATCAAACATTGCACATAATCATCGTATGTTATAGTTCGTGCTACAACATTACTCTTGACACCTTTCACCTTCTTCGTATCGTTCTTGCCATCGACTTGCATGGCGTACATCTTTGCTCTCAGTCCAACAAATTCGTTAATAATCGCACCATTATTTTCGTCTTTCATTAAACCTGGTATCTTCTTATTGACAAGCGGAATACCATATCGATTATCTGAGGGATAATCGCTCGTGTCAAATCGGGCAATGTCACGTATCATAAGTTCATAAATCAGTCTCGTCTGAGCATCCGTGGCGATAGGACGTTTCGCGTGGTATCAACACAACCGCTCCGGCATCGTATTATTGTTGTTGTCTCTCGCCGCTTGGCTTCGGCCTCGCCAAGAATAGTACGCGCACAAGACATATTTTTATTAAGAGAGTTTATTCCTGAGTACAGGAACCTCTCCGTGTGATCATGGATTCAAGTAATGTTCCTGGTGGCTCTCAATCCACCTATGCTAGTGTGATGCAGAAAGTGAGCTTTCCTTCTAAGGACCAAGCTATTGTCCTCGACGCCTTTGAAGACATTTCCATAAAGGAATATATTGTTGCAATTGGTAAAGTCATCAGTCCTAGTAATATTAGATTTGCGTCTCGTATCGCCAACAACCGTATATGTATTTATCTATCGTCCAAACTGTTAGTTGAACAAATCATAGCGGAGAAGTTAAATATAAACATCAAAGGTCGTTCTCTCTCTGTCAGGCCGCTTTAACGAAGGCTAAACGTGTTATTTTATCGAACGTGTGTCCTGTTATTCCTCATGCGCTCATCGATGATTCTTTCAAGAAACTGGACATCAGAATGCTGTCTCCCCATATCGTTTGTTAAAGCTGGCTTCTCGGATCCCGGATTTTCACATATTCTGAGTTTTCGGCGACAAGTGTACATTCACCCAGACGATGAACCTAAGCGGCCAAAGATCTTCAATTAAGTTTTGATAACACAAATTACTGGATTTTTGTCTCAACAGATAAGCTGACATGCTTTCAATGTAAAAAGGAAGGCCACATGGCAAAACAATGTCCAACCGTGTCTAATTGTGACGATCAAATAGGAGCTTCTCATACGAGCATAGCAGTATCTTCAGAGGCTTCTTCAGAAACGCCAGCCGCCCATGTGAATACTTCTACTCCTGTTTTGGATGGCTCTAAAAATTTTGGCGATAGCTGCTTTAAAACTCCTAACAAAAGACCGCTCTCCACTAGTTCCAGTACTTCGGCTACAGTAAATGATCCTTCTGTACGTGACTCAAGTACTCCTTTCTTTGCTGCTCCTGTAGTGGAGCTTGCTAGTGCTGGTTCGAATTTTGTAAGCCCTTCAACGATTAAGTCTTTGGCTGCTCCAAGAAAAAAGAAGAAGATAGCTCCATCGGCGACTCTGAATAAGTCCAGAAGATATAGACAGTGCTCTTCACCCAGTCAAAGAAAATCTCTTATTACACCCCGACGCATATGTTCTAAACTATTTTCAAGTTCGTGAGTTTCTACAGAAGGCCAGAGGTAACTCGAATATTCCACAACTGGCTCAAACATATACTTCCGATCTTTCTCAAGTTGTCAAAATGCTCCGTGATATATATCCCTCTATCACCGCTAGATCCATTAAAAACAGAACGACAAGGATTATTAAAAAGCTAGAGCAGTTCCTCGACTGGTCTGAAGACTCTACTGCGAAATATGACTCTTCCACTTCTTTCGACACTGAGTCGGATCTGGAATCTCCATCAGTCTACACTGCCTTCGACTCGCCAAAGGATTCTCTCCATTCTTCCTCTCCTCAAGATTATGGTTCAGCCTAAAAGCCTTCCTCTCTCTACGATCTCAAAGTCGTTTTCTGGAATTCCAGAGGCCTGATGAAGTGCAAAGATGAACTTCTGAATCATCTCTCCAACGTCGATGTCTTTATAGGAGTGGAAACCTGGCTTCAAGCTGATAAAAAGTTTAGTCTTCCCGGATTTCAGGCTATTAGAATAGATAGAAATAATCGTCCTGGCGGAGGTATTATTTTTTTAATAAGAAACCTCTTAAATTTACTGTTATACATAATCTATGCAGTATATCTGACAGTCTTGAAATTGGAGCTGTTAAATTACTCGATACATCTCCAGAAGTTGTCTTGGTAGGGTGTTACAGGATTCCTAGCTTCAGTGTTGCACGAACAGATTGGGACCAACTTTTCCTTTCTGCATGCTCTCTTGGATCCTGCCTAATTTTTGGCGACTTTAATTCTCATCATACCTCCTGGAACTGCTCAGCAACGACTCTGAACGGTAGTAGACTTTTTAACTCCCTACTTGACTCTGATCTTATCTTAGTTAACAATAACACCTCCACTCATATTGACTTTCATAGAAAAAAGCTGTCCAATCTTGATTTGCTTCTTTCCTCTCCAGACATTTTTGATAACGTTAATCTCTCAATTCCTGAAGACACTTGGAGCTCTGATCATTACCCTCTTTTCGTTAAACTATCAGTCGATAGAGCGATATTTATTAAAAATTCCCTTCGTCTGTCTTCAAAAAAACCAACTGGTCCTTGTATCGATCTATTTTATCTGAGAAATTTGAGGACTTCTCCATTCTGATTTTCTAGCCCTTAACTCTTGTGATAAATATGCTTTGTTCTGTAACACTATAACTGACGCAGTTAAAAAGTGCACTCCTAGTAAAAACTTACATATTTTGGGCAACATAGGAATCCTGTTTCTTGGTGGGACAACGAATGTGAAAAACTTATACGTTTAAGAAAGGCGGCTCTTAAAAATGGCATGTTACTCACCAGCTTTCTGACTTTATCAATTATAAAAATGTAAAGCATCTGCTAGGAGATATATAAGAAGAAGGAAAACAGAGGACTTTCGCAACTTTGCTCAAAGTATCAACTTTGACTCGGATATTTCCTACGTTTGGGATAAATGTAAGATACTTAAGAATAAATGGGCTAACATTCGTTCTAGTAAACTTAGTCCTCCCGATCGTGTTCTCAAGATCGAAGAAGCGATCGAAAGGTCAGTCCATGCTGGGTTCCCTCTAACCCCAACGTCCTTAACTCCAATCCCAACATCTGTATGAACCATTTCCTCAGCTCCGTATTCAGCTTACAAGAATTTAACGCTGCCCTCAGCAGCTGCAGTCCTAAAGCCTCTCCTGGTCCTGACAATATAGAGTATTGCCTTGTTACTAATCTTCCCTTCAAGTTAAAGCTTATTTTTATTGACATTCTAAACGAAATCTATGTGAACTCTGAATTCCCCCGTCCTGGCAAAATAGTTTCACTTTCTTCATTGATAAGAAAGGTAGTGAAAATGTTAGACCTATTTCGCTCACCTCGTGTCTTTGTAAGATTTTGGAGAAAATGGTTAAGTTAAGACTGCAGCATTGGTTAGAAACAATAGATTTCTTCCCTTCGTCACAAGCCGGGTTTAGATCTGGGAGATCCTGCTCTGACAACCTCGCTCGACTTACTCTTTCAATCGAAGAGGCTTTTCATTTGAACGAGGATGTCCTCTCCTGTTTCCTTGATGTGAAAGGGGCTTTTGACAATGTCCTAAGTGATATCCTTGTTACAAAACTTATCAATATTGGATGTCCTATAAGCATTGTTAAATTCGTCAATTTTCTGACGCATGATCGCAACATTACCTTTGCTGCTTACACTCCAACCGCTCCCTCAGCAGAAAGGTTTTTAAGGGAGTTCCTCAGGGTGGAGTTCTCAGCCCTCTTCTATATTTGATATATGTTAAAGATATTACTGTTGGTCTGATAGTAATGTCTGCATTTCACAATTTGCAGACGACATAGTTGTTTTTACTCGTGCTGCTATTCCTCGAATAGCCAAAAATCTATTGAAAAGGCAATCACTTGTTTAAGTAGTAATCTGAATCGCCTGGGTCTATCCTTATGCCCGGAGAAAACCATATTGATACACTTCAACAAAAAAGGCATTCTCCCCGGTTCCTGTTCTATCAATGTCGATAACTATAAAATTAAGTCTAGTTCAAACGTCAAATTTCTTGGAATCATTTTTGATTATCAATTTCATTTTAAAGATCATATTGAGTTTATTCGTGACAAATGCCTTCAAAGACTTAGTATTCTCAAATTTGTTTCTGGTATCAGATGGGGAGCTGACCCGACCACCCTGGTCACCCTATATAAAAGTCTTATTCGCCCCATTGTTGAATACAACTGTTTTATTTACTTTCCTAGATCAGACTCTCGTCTTCTGAGAATAGAAAGAATTCAATTTTCTGCCTTACGCATCGCCCTAGGCTATAGAATTAGCACCCTACCAATATCCTGTTGGGAGAATCAAAAATATGGCTTCTTCGCAACAGAGCCGAGTTCCCCTTTGCAAAAATATTTAATCAAGAAGCTATCCGTTTCTGGAACTGATCTATATAACTGTATTCATAAAATTACATCTTCTTCGTTTTGGTGCGGCCTAGTGGGCAAGTGTCATTCCATTCTTCCTATTCAAATTAATTCTCTGTTTCATATTAAATCCTGTCTTAGAGTCGGCAAAAACTTCTCTTCATATTTGTACAGCTATGAAGCTCTCAATCTGTTGCTGAGGTTAATTGTGATATTGGTCTTTCTGCTAAAAACTCAGGTGACCCCGGTGTCTACTTTTTGGAACAATTCTGTAATAAACCGTCAAATTCGATTTCATTCTTTACTGATGGAAGCCGAGATGATGAGGGTAATGTTGGTGCTGCTTTTCTTTCTCCGGGATATTAATGTCTCATCCTTGCTTGCGCTGAATAAATGGGCTTCCAGTTTTACTGCAGAATGTCTTGCTATCAAAAATGCCTTAGTATGTGCCTCTAAGCATTCATTTGATAATGTTTTCATTTATTCTGATTGTCTGAGTGCTCTTTTCTCCTCTCTAAGTTCACCATAAATGTTAATTTTAACCCAATCTTGTTGGATATCAAAAAATATTATTCATGACCTGGCTCTACGTAATATAAAACCCACTTCTATTGGATCCTTCTCATTCTGGTATCTTTTATAATGAGTATGTCGACACTTTAGCAAAAGAAGCTTCTCGCCTCGAACCGTCATTTGATTTCCAGGTTCCCCTTCACTGACTTCTATCAAGTATTCAAAAGAGAGGCTGAGAATGAGACTGTGAGACAGCTTCATGCTCAAGCCTCTCACAAGGGCACCAAATATTTTGCACGCTTTTATAGCGATTCTGCAACTCCTTGGTTCACTCGAAAAGCCCTTCCTAGGGATTTTATTTGTTTTACCAACAGATTACGTTCTAATCACTTTCAACTAGCTGTCTCACTTGTCCGAATCAATCTTGCACCAGACACAAGGTGCTAATGTAATTATCCAGAGCAGGATCTTAATCATATCATATGGCTATGTCCTTTATATGATTCTGGCAGACCGGACATGATTAACCAGCTGTGCTCTAATGGCTATTTCCCTCCGTACACGATTGATGCTTTCCTTTTTCAACCACTTATACCTCCTATGATGATTATATTTAAATTCATTAAGAAACATGATCTTCAATTGTAATTTCATTCTACATATTGTATAAGTAGCTACTAAGTTCACTATCTCATGTATGTAATTTTGTAAAAAAAAAAAAAAAAAAAAAAACAATTTTTTTTTTTTTTCTTTTTTCTCTCTCTCTCTCTATGTATACTTGTGCTAATAATCCCGTAGGGGGTTACGGCGTAATAAATAAAAAAAAAAAAAAAAGTTCATAAATATTGTCACACTCGATGTGATAAATTAAACTGTCTGTATCGGTGTACATAATTTTACATTTATTGCTATGTGTGGGTAACATGTAGTCGTGACGGAATTCATACAAACAAACCTTAGATATATCTAGTATACACATACCCACATAGATTGGTTTGTTCAATTTTACGTGACAGTTTGCGCAGCTCGATTGCAACTAAGTTTTCCGAAAATATGCTGCGACTGTGAAAATTTGGTTTAGCGATCAGTGCCTCCGCACCATATCTCCTTCCCATTTTGTTACTAATTTTTACATCTACATGTTTGCGCACATTCTCCATAGTTTTGTCAAACACTGCATTGTTCATTAACTTGTATAAATTTTTCTCAAAATCATTTGTGGCAAGAGTTCTAAACTTTGTATTACGCGTCATAGTACATGGATACGACGATCTATGGCAAGCGGACGTGGTCGAGATGCGTCCTTACACGCGGTATAACAGAGGCTTCCATTACATACTCACTGTTATCGATGTTCTGAGTAAGCATGCGTGGGCTATACCCCTCAAAACCAAGAATGGAACTGAGGTTTCTACTGCGATCGGGAAGATAATCCGAGACGGCGGAAGGTATCCGAAAAATTTGCAGACCGACAAAGGAAAGGAATTTTACAACGCAAATGTACAAAAAATTTTTCAAAATACAACATAAATCATTATTCAACGTATTCCAGTGATGAAAGCATCAGTCGTTGAGCGGTTTAATCGTACGGTCAAAAACAACATGTGGAAAATGTTTACCCTTAATGGAAATTACAAATGGATCGACTCGATTCAACATCTCGTATCAAAGTACAACGCGCGAAAGCATCGAACTATTGGTATGCGACCAATTGACGTTACACCAACAAACGCCGCTAAGCTCTTAACAACGGTGTATAGTCATGTAAAGATTGCCGCTCCCGCACGATTCAAAGTGGGAGATGCGGTACGCGTGAGCAAATTTGCGAAAGGCACGTAGCAGATAACGTACTCGCTGACAAAGCGCGAAAACGCATCGTTGCGCGAGACTCGACTCTGGATGAAAGAGGAACTGCAATTTTTCGAGTAAATTTTCGCATTTAGTATACAGTATGAAACTTTTTATTTCTTGTGTTTCGTAATGATATTAACCATTTTCTATAACGCGTTTTGCAAGAGTTTGACCAAACCTAACCACAGTGAACTATAAAAATCTGAATTTATACGAGTACTAGAATAATAAATAGAAAGAATAGATTTACGAGCCGAATGATGTGTTGTGTTTTTTTCGCTAGCTGTAAATATTTTCTTAGGAGAACATTATGTAATTCTTTTTTTTAGATCTCAACAAACGTACCGAGAAAGCCGAAGAGACAATAAAAAATGCCTGTGGGTGTTGAAAAAATTTTCGGGGGTCATCCCGTCTCTCGGTTCGGTATGAAAAGTTTTCAGGGATCATTCCCCCCCCCTCTTAAAAAATTTCCGACGGCAGGCCAGGTCTGAAGAGGTCTCCGCGGCGGCTCGGCCTGGACTAATCCCCTGACATCCCCCACTCCGCGGCTCGTGTGCGCGCAACCACTCTTCCACTCCCCACAGGCCCCGCGCCTAAAGTTCTCCGCGCCGCACTCCTCCGCGCGCCCTACCTTCCCCTCGCCGCACGCTCCCCTCATTGCCCCATGGGTTAGAATCCCCCTAGCTATACTACTACATAGTACTAACCGATTACATAAAACATTATTTAGATGACTTCGATGATTGGGATAAAATAGTACCATTTGCAATATTTTCTTACAACACGTCCGTTCATGAAGCGACAAACTTTACCCCATACGAATTAGTATTTGGAAGACTAGCGCGCTGTCCTAGTGCATTCCCGTCAGAAGAATCACTCCTGACCTACAATAGTTATCTCCAGGAATTAATTTCACGGTTAACAGAAATGCAAACAATAGCGGGACAAAATCTAATTCAGGCGAAAGAAAAATCAAAATTATATTATGACGAAAAGGTACAACCGTTCCCAGGGAAAATAGGGGACATGGCACGTGTCTTGATCGAACCCCAAAAAGGAAAATTTAGTAATCGATACCATGGACCCTACAAAATTGTTGGAATTTTAGAAAAAAAATAATGTGATTTTAGAAACAGAAACAGGAAAACGTCTTATAAAGCACGCGGACAAATTACTGTTATACCACCAAAACAGTAACCAAAATAATAATCCTCCCTAATTTCACGACAGGGCAAGATGGAAGTCATAACGCTCATTTCTCTCACTCTTTCTTTTTGGAGCGGATTCCACTCAGCGGAACCTCAGAAAATCTGCGAAGTAACAAAACTCGACGCGACTCCGGGTCTGTACTTTTTTTTTTTTTTTTTTTTTTTCTTTCGTGGGGAAAATCTTCGAAAGACTCCCTCCCACCTCTTTGGGGAGAGGCGGGAGGGTTGTGTGGGATTCCCCGCACCCATTGTAACGGGCGCGGGACCTACCCACTAAAAACCCCACGGTGACCCTTCCGCACGATTTGGGAGGATACCGGGAATCGCTCGAAGTATACTTCCGGTATCCTCCCGTGCCCGCGCTTTGCGCCCACCCGCGGGGTGACAAACGGTCCCCCCGTTAATCGCCCTGTCTCATAGCGGCAGGACGAGGTCACATCGTCCTGCCGCCATCCTTCCCTGGGCCGCGTCTAGTGGCGGCTGCGAGCCCCAACTCGCAACCGCCGCGACCCCTTTTCTACCCCTCGGAGGCCGGCAGCTCATGGCCGCACCAGGCCACCGAGGGTGCCGCTCCGTGCGCCGGACCCGGACAGGAGGCACTGCCACCCCATCCGGTCCGACCCTACGCCGCCTGGCGGAAGGGGGCTCCTATCAGGACCCCCCTCCCAGCCTGGGTCATGCGCCACGCCAGGGGGCCGCCCGCGTCGCCTGACGCCCAGGCGACGCTCTTCGCCACCAAACGAGCGCGAGCTTCAGCACGCCGCTGACGCTCGCGCTCCTTCCCGCGGTCTCCTTCTGCAACATTACGATTTCGCAGAAGGAGGCCACGGCCCTCCACTTCTCCTCGCTGCCGAGCATGGCGCGCACCATGCCCGGCAGCGAGACATCCCGCCCGATGACGCCGATCAGGACACGGCGTTCACCCTCCCCAGCAGCGCATACCTCGAGGGTATGTTCCGCCGTGTCCTGCTCAGCGTCACAATGGCAGCAACGCGCCGTCGGCTCCTTCCTATCCGGCACAGGTATCTCCCGAAGCTGCCATGCCCCGAGAACACCTGTGCCATCCTGTAAGTGAGGCTTCCATGGATTCTGTCCAGCCACTCACATAGGAGTGGCCGAACAGCCCCGACTGTCCGGTGCCCCGCGGTAGGCAGAGCCAACCGCTCTTGCCACGCGTGCACCACGGACTGCCGGGCCTGGCGCTTCAACTCGCCCCAAGTAGGTTCCTGCACACCCGGGACCGCCCCCACACCCGCGCGACGGTCGACGCGGTGACGATACATCATCGCGTGCGACCGCGCGAGGAGATCCATGGGCGGCATCCCCAGCAAGAACCGTCGCCGCCTCATGTGACACGGTCCGGTACCCGCGGACCACCCTTAGAGCCATCCGCCTCTGCACCCGACGCAGCATAGTCATGCCGCGCCGGGAGGCCGCCAGGTCGTCCGCCCAGACAGGGGCCCCGTATAGGACCACCGACTGAACCATTGCCACATAGAGGCGGCGAACTCGGCCCGCGGGGCCCCCAGGTTGGGCAGAATCCGGCCCAAAGCCCCGACCATCCTCTCCAGCCGGGGACCAGGCAGCGGAAATGCTCCTCGAAGCGCCAGTGGCTATCGAGGATCAGCCCCAGATACCTCATCTGGGGCTTCACCTCGATATTAGCCTCACCCACGCGGATCAGAGGGGGTGGCGGATCCTGCCGAGGTGAATGAATGGAACGCTATCACCTCGGTCTTATGGACCGCCACCGTCATCCCCATCCCTCTGATCCGGTCGACGACGCGTTGCGCCCCCTCCTCCGCGAGACGCTTGGCCCTCCCCCAGTGCGCCCCGACGGCCAGCACTAGTGTGTCATCTGCATAACACACGGCGCTGACGCCGTCGGGGAGGTCGGCCCGCAACACTGCGTCGTACGAGATGAGTAGGTGTATAAGGGGAGTTCTGAACCATGGTCCCAGAGGGGGGTGCGGGGGAGGGGGGAATCGAGGGCCAGGGGGGAGTGGGGTGGGGGGTGGGGGCCCGACCGTTGGGGGAGCGCTGTGGTGGGGGGTCGGTAATTAGGTCGGTAATTAGTATCAACGGTCGGTAATTAGGTCGGTAATTAGTATCAACGGTTGGTAATTAGGTCGGTAATTAGTATCAACGGTCGGTAATTAGGTCGGTAATTAGTATCAACGGTTGGTAATTAGGTCGATAATTAGTATCAACGGTTGGTAATTAGGTCGGTAATTGATATCAATGGTGGGTAATTATCAGAAAGAGATAATTGCCAGATGTCGGTAAAAGGGGGAAAGAAATTAGATGACTTTTTACTATTTTTTATAAAAGTGATATATTTAATCTTTTATTACAATTCAGTGAGAGTATAAATTATTTGGTAATTATCAGAAAGAGGTAATTGTCAGATGTCGGTAAAAGGGGGAAGAAATTTTGCTTTTTTTATAAAATTTATATATTTAATCTTTTATTACAATTCAGTGAGAGTATAAATTATGTAATTACAAAATTAGATATATTTTTTATTTAATTATTAATAGCATCGTATAACATATTATTCACTGCAAATGTCAACAGCTCGCAATCCGCAGGAGAATTTTTATCATAATATTCACGAAGGATTTTGACGGCCTCATGTTTATGCGCAATACTGTTCCGTTTTAATATAGTTACAAATTGTTTATATTTCTCGCTGACATAGTGCGTATTTTGACACAGCCATGAATACGCGTGCTCAACACACAGTTCCAGTTCGAATAAAAATAATACAGTCGATGGTTTCATATACATGTAGGCATCATACAATTTCATTTGCACAAGGTTCATGCCACTCATTGTAACCACCGTAAGCACCAAATCACAAATCGTTAATGGCGTTGGAGAAGGAGCTGATTTTACATGTTGCTCGATATCCTCGCGTTTCTGAATCAATGTCGTCCATGTCGAGTGTGGCAACAACAACACATTTCCTCGAGTATCGCCAAGAATAATTTCCACAGCGGACACAGATCCTACCGCGATTCTAATATCCAGATACTTGTATGCCGTGGATGTGAGGGCAAACCTCCTCCCAGTATATAAGGCGTCGAACGTTGTTTATTGCTATCGTAACATATAGAAAAAGTATGTAAAGAATGAAAGGTAAGTAATAATGCTAAGGAAATGATGATAATAACACTTACTCGCGACTTATGCACACCGTTTCGCGAGAAATGTAGTAATTCATGTTTGTAGAATCCATAACGTTTCACGACGGCGGCGACGACGATACTATCAAAACGAGTGTGCAGCACATAAAAATATGTGTATCATGCGAAGCGGGTGGGGCATAGTGCGGCGGGAGAGGAATTTTTATGTCACGTATTCTGCTGCGAAAAGTGCAACTTTTGCAAAAGCGTTTTTAGATTACCTTGAACACGTCCAAACGTGCAAATTCTATGACATCACATTCGCGGTACGAATCGACCGAAATCATGTGTATCATGTGAAGCGGGTGGGGCATAGTGCGGGGGGGAGAGGAATTTTTGATGTCACGTGTTCTTCTGCGAAAAGTGCAATGTTTGCAAATATCTTTTATATTACCATGAACACGTGCAAAAATGCAACCTCAGCAGAACGTATAACATTGACAAGCATTATGGGCGCGGGAAAAGAAATTAGATGCCTTTAAAATATGATATTTTTATTAAAGCAACAAATGTTTATAAAACATTACTTTTTTTGATCAATTAATTGTGCGAGTTATTTAGTCCTAGCGATTTTACGTACACACTGGTCCCCTATTTACGTAATACTTTTTCAACCAGATACATGTCGGAATTAGCAACTCGTTGCAACTCACGAAAAGTGTAAGTTATGTAAAAGCGTTTACAGATTACCTTGAACACGTACAAACTTGCAACTTCCACAAAGCATATAACATTGCAATCGACGACGGGGATTTCTTTAATATATCGGGAGCATCACCGAGAGCATCATCGGGACACAGATTTTGTAATATATCGCAAGCATCACCGAGAGTATAATCGAGCACAGATTTTGTAATATATCGCAAGCATCATTGTGTACGGCAACGCAAAAACGGTAGTATGAGTCATCAAGAGCAGGAGCTGTACGAGCAGGCCGCTCAATTAAGGTCGAAGGATGAATACAATTTATGGGAACATCGATTTGATGATTATCTCAATTCGTTGGAGGAACGAAGTCGAATAAAGAGACCGCGACTCTCAATCGGTGAAAAACAATCACTGATTGCTCGTATCGCTAGATTGGAAAGTCTGAAAGATTCGACACGCATTCGATTTGTACATGTGGGTGCTGGACACAGTGCAAGACTCAGATGGCGTGAAATTGATACGGCTTTCGTTAACCGTATATAGACCGGTGTGGTGATAAATTCTAACCATATAGAGCCCCGCAATTTTCTCGAAGATGCTAGGGACATTGTACTCGATCATGTGTGGAACATTGTGTTGAAACATGACAGTGTAAAAATAAATACTATATTTAACGGTGAATTTGTGGCTGGTAATAAATGTGCAAACAAAAGTGTTAACACAAAAAATTGTGAACTGTTTCGCTTGTCTGACCTACGCGAATGGTATGATTTACGCGTCATCGAACCCATTCTAGCATCCTTAGACGAGTTTCAGGAACGCGATAGTGGGTGGGCGCTGACGCGTATACTTAATTTAACTGTTAATGCAAATAAATTTATGCCGATGAAGGCAGGATGTACCATACAATTACCGCGTGAGATACAACTAAAGAAAGCTGTAATCAGCGTATGCTCGACGGACAACGCATGTTTCGCATGGTCAGTGGTGGCTGCTCTGCATCCAGCCAAAAATCACATATATCGGGCATCGACATATCCTCATTATACAACAGTGTTGAATATCCAGGATATTGAATTTCCAATGACTTTGAACCAAATTAAAAAGTTTGAACATATTAACAACATCTCCATCAACGTCTATACCATTGAGAATAAGAAGGTGCTACCGATACGAGTCGCCGATAAGAAGATGGAGAGGCATGTCAATTTGCTGTATTTAGAAGGAGCAAACGGCGTGGGACATTTCGCATGGATCAAGAATTTATCTCGTCTCGTGAGCACGCAATTGAGTAAACATAATGGTCGAAAATACTTTTGTGATAGGTATGTATAAAATAAATTTTTAAATATTTTTTCTTAGATAAAAATTATGTCTCTTATCACAGATAAATCCAAAATTATGTCTCATATTGCAGATGCTTGCACTAATTGAGTTCAAATGAGAAGCTGGAAGCTCACACCATGGATTGTGAGAAGATGAATGATTGTGCAATCATATTACCAAATGATGATGGTAGGAAGTGGCTCAGCTTCAGCAACTACAGCAGGAAAGAGCGTGTTCCGTTTATCGTGTATGCCGATCTGGAATGCATCCTGGAGAAAACGGATACTGATCGAGAAGCGCCAAGATACACATATCAGCATCATCGTGTATTTAGTGTGGGATACTATGTGCGGTGCTCGTACGACGACTCGTTATCTACGTTTCAATATCGTCGCGATCCTGACTGCGTGTCATGGTTTGTGAGACAACTCAAAGATTTGTCGCATCGTGTAAAGTCCATTTTATCGACCAATGTACCCATGGAAAATTTATCAACTGAACAATTGCAAAATTTTAATACTGCAGCACACTGTCACATATGTGAAAGACCGTTTGCACAAGATGACAAACGGGTACGCGATCATTGTCATTTGACCGGTCGGTACAGAGGCCCCGCACATTCAAATCACAATCTAAATTATAAAGACGCATTTGTCATCCCCGTGGTTTTTCACAATTTATCCGGTTATGATTCACATTTTATTATCAAGGAGATAGCCACGGCATTTGAGGGCGACGTCACTGTATTGCCGATAACAAAAGAGAAGTACATTTCATTTACAAAATACATTGAATGCACGGATGAAGAATGGAACTCGCGCAAGCGCATAAAATTGCAATTCATCGATTCGTTTAAATTTTTAAATACAAGTCTCGAGAAATTAGCATCTTTTCTTAGTAAAGATAAACTTCCAAATTACACGGTCTGAGTTTCAAAATTATCTACGGAAGATTTTGATTTATTGACACGGAAAGGGGTGTTCCCGTACGAGTACATTGACTGTGTCGAAAAGTTGGAGCAATCATGTTTGCCATCGCGCAATTCATTTTACAGTTCCTTGACTGGCGATACAGTATCCGAAAATGACTACGAACACGCCGTCAACGTGTGGACGCGGTTCTCCATTCAAACGCTCGGCGAGTATAGCGACTTGTATCTAAAGACTGATGTTTTGCTGTTGGCAGATATTTTTGAAAATTTTCGCAATAGTTGCATCACAAGTTACGGACTCGATCCCGCACACTATTATACTCTGCCAGGTTTTACGTGGGATGCCATGCTGAAGCATACACGTATCAATTTCGAACTTCTTACCGATATCGACATGGTCCTATTCATCGAACGTGGTATACGCGGTGGTTTAAGTCAATGTTCCAACAGACGCGCACGAGCCAACAACAAGTACATGCAGTCGTACGATGCATCGCAACCGTCGTCATATTTAATGTATTTCGATGTAAATAATTTGTATGGCTGGGCAATGTGTCAACCATTGCCATACGTCAATTTTCAGTGGGTCAACAACAAAGATATAGATGTAATGACCATAGCGTTAGACTCAACGATGGGGTATATTTTGGAAGTCGATCTGGAGTATCCACAACATCTGCATGATGCACACACAGATTTACCGTTCTGCTCCAACGCGCGATAAACCGCCCGGCAAGCGTCAGGAAAAGCTCCTCGCAACTCTATACGATAAGAATCGTTACGTAATACATTACCGCAATCTGCAGCAATGTATTCGTCACGGCCTTCGCGTAACTGAAGTTCACCGCATATTACAGTTTTCACAATCGCCATGGCTTCGTGATTACATCGAACTAAATACAAAGTTTAGAACTCTTGCCACAAATGATTTTGAGAAAAATTTATACAAGTTAATGAACAATGCAGTGTTTGGTAAAACTATGGAGAATGTGCGCAATCATGTAGATGTAAAATTAGTAAAAAAATGGGAAGGGAGATATGGTGCGGCGGCATTGATCGCTAAACCAAATTTTCACAGTCGCAGCATATTTTCGGAAAACTTAGTTGCAATCGAGCTGCGCAAACTGTTCGTAAAATTGAACAAACCAATCTATGTGGGTATGTGTATACTAGATATATCTAAGGTTTGTTTGTATGAATTCCATCACGACTACATGTTACCCACACATAGCGATAAATGTAAAATGATGTATACCGATACAGACAGTTTAATTTATCACATCGAGTGTGACAATATTTATGAACTTATGATACGAGACATTGCTCGATTTGACACGAGCGATTATCCATCAGATAATCGATATGGTATTCCGCTTGTCAATAAGAAGATACCAGGTTTAATGAAAGACGAAAATAATGGTGCGATTATGACCGAATTTGTTGGACTGAGAGCAAAGATGTACGCCATGCAAGTCGATGGCAAGAACGATACGAAGAAGGTGAAAGGTGTCAAGAGTAATGTTGTAGCACGAACTATAACATACGATGATTATGTGCAATGTTTGATGGGCGAGGTTGAAAAGATTTGCCACCAATCGTGTTTAAGATCCACGTTGCATGAAGTGTACACGATATCAGAAACAAAAATTGCTCTGAGTCCACACGACGACAAACGATATATTGTACCATATTCAACCGAGACCTTACCATGGGGGCATTATAAAATACCGTCTTAGGCGCACCAGTATACATATGTTTTGTAACTCAAACACAGACCTCGGTAACATTATCTCGCGAAGAACGCAAAATTTGCAGAATGCTGTGGGGAAGCTTGGAGCATGCAATTCTACTAACGTTAGCAGATACAAGCGAGTGTCACCGCTGTTCCTAAGAAGACAAAGTACTCCCCCACACTGAATAATTTAATATATAAACAGATGTACATCCAACACGCTTCATTTTCAAAAGTGTTACTCTGAAAAACGTAATAAGTAATACAGTTGAGAAGTGAAAATGGTTGCAGATAGATGGGACCTCGGTATGTAAGCAGATAGAATTTATTTTTATCAAAATAGTCCAACCTAATATTCTAATATGATCATTCTCATCCCCACAGCTGGAATCGCCACCTATGATGATCGACACATCAGCAATACATATGCGGAGGCGATGCTACCTACAGATGTATACCACCTCATCAGGCAACGCACCTGTTTGCGAGGAGGCATGTGTTGGAAAGACACCGATGAGGGAGTTCGAATATGCGAGGGGTGTTTTCATACACTTCCGCCACGGGAAGCTGCAGAATACATAAGAGAGCCCGTGCATCTGCTAGTGGCGGGCTATGCACGGGCCCATGCCCTAGCCACCTGTAGGCTATGCCACAACCGCATGTATTCGAGGGGTAATTTCGAGAATTGTGTAACATGCGTTACAGCAGTATTACATACCCCGCCCATGCCAATACCAGCGTGTCCAGTCATTGTATGTGATTATTAATATATTTTTTTTCCATTATAAACATATATGCAATAAAAAACAATTTATATACATGGTACTATGATCAATGTCACCCCACCGCATCTCCCCCATCCCTCATCACACATCTCATTTCATTAACTTATATAATATGTTAAAATACATGGTTCAAAATGGCATGATACAAAAGTGGTATTCTTTACATTGTTAACTGATATGGAGTAGTCGAATAATCGGTTTAAAGAAGAAGGAGAAGTGATACGGCTTAGGCAATGATACATGCAAGGAAGAATGGAGATGGTCAGCAAAAGATTTCGAAGAACAAGGACATCCTATTTTGCAAGCTACGCATCTTCGAGATATACGTTTACATGCATGAGCCTGGAGATGCAGCGAGATCAGTTCTCAATCGACATTACACACAATGGTACATACGAGAATTGCACCAACATTCGAGGGATTGCCCCGGCGAGGTGATGAGGAGGTATGTACATACCAATGTTTATGGAATTTATTACATGTGAATATTATATCAGTACCAATGTTTATGGAATTTATTACATGCGAATATTATATCAGTTTTTGTGGGTTCTAGAACGATCCGTCTCCACCACCCTCCCCATCGCCGCCGGAGACGCCGCCGCCGGAGATACCACCACCGCGAGAGACGCCATCGCCGCCGGAGAACTTGGTTGAGCGAGTGGCGAGGATTCGGTTTTTTTTCCCGCATTTTCGGTGGCCGCGAATGGCGAATCGAATTACAATCGACGGCGACGACGATAGGCCGCTAAGGCCACCTCGCAGCACCCCGCGGCTTGCGTCTCCACCACCTTCGCCGCCGCCGGAGGAATAATTTTTTTTTTTTATCTTTTATTTTTTTATTTTTTTATTTATTTACTATATAATCAACAAAATATAAATTTCAAACATATATTATTTCTCCAATTTTATTTATTTACCCGTCTTCCACATTCTCTCCTCATATAAATCTAAGGCTGGACCGTGTACGAAGGAGGGGAAAGAAATTAGATCTCTTTTTAATGATGTAAATTGTTTTAAAAAATACATTTATTTCTGATTTTTTAACAACCAATTATATAATTTGAATACATTTTGTAATGCGCAAATCTTTCTTTTTTTTTGGAAAAAACAATCCTTCTCATGGATGCTACATCGAAATGTATTATCGGTATCAAGTTCTTCTAAACGCCCGATATCTTCATATACAACATCCATGGTCTCGATTGGCACATGTTCCTCCACCAAATCTACCAACCAGTCTCGTTTTGGGATCCTTTCACATATACGAGAGTACTTGATCGTCACCCACAACTGCCGCTGTAATCAATTGTTTTGCTTCGTGGTGTGGAACGAAACCATCCTCATTCCATGACAATCCATGGACGTTCTTTTGTCACCCAAGCAGCTTGGGATTTGTCGGCTACAGACAACGCACTCCAAGTAAATGGTCTTTGGAATATATAGTGTGCGATAATGCTTCCTTTTCTCAGCAACTTCCTTTACGACAAACTTGTCGTTGTGGAAGAATCCTTGTATGTCAACAAACGTTGGTACCATCGCAACAATATCTTTCAAACTATACCACAATATGATGTGTCCAGCTCTTAAATACTACAGATACTGCTGATGCTGCAATTTATGTGATTCTGTGCACAACGTTGGACAGTGGACAGTATTCGACGACACGATCATGCAAAATAAGACAATACGCAGTAGTATTTGCTGGTACGTTTTCTTTACAATCAAATTCTATTCGCACATCTACGGTTGCGCTCTTTGATTGATTCGTTCTGTCGCGAGCAATCGATTACTACAAATGGTCCATACAACGAAAAAGTTGTCTCTGTTGCAAAGCGTTTCGTAACAGTCGTATCCGTAATAAGCTTTACGAAAACGATGCATACATATCAAAAAGAATAGCATATCTGTTTTTATCAAAATCGAGATTCATGTCATCGTATGGATAAAAGTCAGAGTTTAGATAAAGTTTCACGTTGGTCAAGTTACATGCATCGAAGTTGCTCGCATCTTGAGACATGATGTTCTTTCGACCAGTCTGCAGTGCAACAATTACATATCGTGGTTTCTCCAGCTGAGTTGCAGTTTTAACGGCCCACGAATGTTTAGTTGTACTTTGCAATAATGGGTACTCGTACAGGTCCCACGAACGAAAACTCATGCTTAGGTATTGCCCGTTTTCCAAAATCCGCAACATCGATAGTTTATTCGTATCGTTCAGTATAATGCGAGGCATTCGCCACTGTATCTTTAGTAATTCGATCTCTGGCTCCAGCGTGGAATTTGCAACGACGCTGTTGTTATCGCTGCGAGCGCGTATAAGAATGAGCTCATGACGAGCATTGATTACTATACGCTTGTAATCTTCGCAAAACCCCAACATGTTTAGCGGTACGCAAAAGTTAAAGTAACCTGTCGGTATGTTTGACTGTGTGACTCCATCCTGCATTCCGTAAAATTAGCGATTTATCAAATGTTGATGACACGAAGGTTTTGATGGTACTTGTTATTCCAACGTTTCTGTTACGATCGATCTCCACACCATTGAGTTCATATCGAATTTCATCAAACATAAACGCAACACAATTATTTCCGAGATATGCTTCCAACTCATTGTTTGGCTTCTTTACTGTGAATCTTCCTTCAACGTATAGAAAGCTCTCGCTTGGCAACGTGCATAAATCCTGCTGTTGTATAGGTATTCGTATCTCATCGCTGTGTCCAAACGTTGTGTTGGCGTATGGGTTGTACGTATGAGTCTCCATCTTGACGATGCTGTCGTCAAAGATCGGTTTGCCTCCAATATTAGCCATTTCGTACAACAAAACCCAACGATTTCAGAAATTCAATATTCGATGCGGTGAGTTTCGCGGGTGATCGAATTGCCTTCTCGCCTGATGGTTTTAGACAGTCAATATTCGATACAGTGAGGTGCGCCGACGATTGAATTGTCTTCTCTTTGTTTTCACGTGTTGTCTGTTTCACTTGCTCCGCTTCGTTCAGCACAAGCATCTCCTACTACAGCCGTTGTCTCCGTACATGCACTCGAACGGTGATCTGTTCACCTCGAAAATCGAGCAATTGACCGTCTTGATCCGCAACGCGAATCTTTAAATCCGAAATGCTTCGCGCAGTGATTGGGAGGTAAATGATCTGTGCTGGTCTTTCCGATATCTTATATCCAGGTGGAACGGTAGGCGAAAACTCATGTATCGTGTGCACGCACTTGTTATTGCTGTAAGCACCAGCCGTCACGTTGCATTCAATGCGAATAATATTTACGTTCATTATATTGATTGGTGCATCCGATTCGTGCCATTTCCGCGGTTGTAGCACCCGATTCGTCGACAACCGCAACGAGCCGATAGTATTGGGTTTGGTAAAATTTATGCTGTAATCAGGATTGAGTTCGCTCTTCATCGTCTGGTTGTTGGCTCTAAGCTTCATGGGGGTTCCTTCATTACCCTGTGAAAGCGATCGTTGCAAATACATGCGAATGTCGTCCAGCTCATAAGATCCCTCGGGAATAATGATTTCCTTATCATCGTTATCATAGTAAAATTTATTATTCTGACAAATTTATATTCGGTATAGTGTAATAAGTCTCAAAGTCCATAAGACCGAGCTCATAATCACCATTGCCCAAATCGATGGCTGGAAAATAGCTTACTGTGAGAATGCTACTTTGACCGGTGAGCGTTAGCGTCAGCGACATGTTCAAACGGATACTGGAGTTAAGGTGAGCAATGACTGCTCTTAAATTGATTGTCAACCGACTGTAGAAACTGTAAACATAGCTGTCCACAATTGCTTTGATTATAGCGCTGATAAGACATGTGATTATACTCGATTACGCTATTCTTCAAATATTGTATCAGTTCCCTCGGTGGCTGAAGATTGCCACAACTATCAAAATATATGGAACATGTTCCCCGTTTTGCATACGCCACCCAATGAGTACCTGGTCCTTCAACAGTATCCAAATTTACGATTCCGCTCTCGTTCCTGCGTACCCCATCTGTTGGTAAAGTATTGCGCATAAAAATACCTCTGAAATATGGAATACGCATGCGCTTTGCGAGTTGCTGTAGTTGTATGTTGGTGGTTACGCCTTCAGGCATTTTAATTTTGACGTTTTTTTTTCTCTTTGAGACTCCCCGCCCGCGTTTGTACGGCGCGAGATAAAGTCCATGACCTTCCATGGCGAGATTGTGACGTTTCATTTCTTCCAGCTGACGCTGCATTGCCTTCTTATCGTTCACAGCCTTCGCGACTCCTGCCGCCCCTCCGACCAATGAGCCGAGAACCCCAATAATGGTAAAATCGGTAGGATACCGCCACGTTTTGCCATTGGAAGTATTCGTTTCTTCGAACCACTCTTCTTTTTCTTTTTCAAACCCATACCGAATTTTGTCTTAGCCTTCATAGCCGCTCAAACGGTTGTAGCGGCAGCCTTTTCCCCGAGACTGGAATCTCTCGCGGTAATGCGTTCTCGCGCTTTCGCTGCTAGGATGTTGTCGGCCGCGTGTCGTTTTCCGAGATCGTTATTTTGTGAATACGCTATATCATGCTCGCGGCACGCGACATCCAGCGGATTTATACGCTTGATCGCCTCGCGCCAAGCGTTTCTCTAAATGTGTCCCAGGACCACTATACTGATTACCTGGTATTTGTAATTCTATCGGTATTTTGTTTTTTAAGCTTTTTAATTGACCTTTTCCTATTTTTGTTGACTTTCGCAACAGTTGTTTTTCAATGGTGGTGAACTATCATTATGCATTCTGCTGACTCGAAAGGCTTTATTTGAACACTGGATCGTTCCAGCTCTATGCATCGCTATAAATAGACCAGCTCTCTCGATTGGATCTTCATTCGTATAGCACCTCGATAAAATATGCAGTTCATACGCCAATCACCTATGATCAAAGTGACTAATGTAGACAAAAAGACACAGTCTGAGAAAGAGGTGCGCAAACATGGAAATATGCTGCCGACCTCTATACGCGGTATAATCTGCGGTCCATCGAATTGTGGTAAAACGAACGTGTTGATTAGTTTGTTAGAAAGTCCGTACGGCGTTCGTTTCGAAAACATATACATGTACTCGAAATCGTTACAACAACCGAAATATCAATATTTAGAAAATATATTCTCATCGATAGACGAAATTGGTTATTTTACATTTTCGAATAACAGCGACGTCGTTCCTCCGAGCGAGGCACTTCCGAATTCCATTTTTATCTTTGATGATGTGGCATGCGATAAGCAAAACACGGTAAGAGAATACTTTGCAATGGGTAGGTACTCGGACGTTGACTGTTTCTATCTTTGTCAAACATACGCGAAAATACCGAAGCATCTGATACGCGACAACGCGAACCTGCTGATCATGTTCAAACAAGATGGTACTAATCTGAAACATGTGTACAACGATCATGTAAACACCGACATGTCATTTGAGAATTTCTGCACATTGTGTACCACCTGTTGGCAAGAAAAATATGGATTTGTAGTGATTGATAAAGACAGTGCATTATGGAATGGTCGCTATAGAAAAGGATTTAATGATTTTGCAATATCGTAACATGTCCAGTTACTTCCTATACGTTGACAAAGCAGTGTTCCAACATACGAGCAGCAGCAATATTGAAGATCGTGAAAGGATAGCGAAACAGATTGCAAAAACGAGTGATGTGGATTCGTAGAAAGTATCGTGAATTGAAAACCGGTAAAATGGAGGAAGAGATTGCACTGGAAAACACTTTAAGCCTGTTACTGAGCCGCTGAAGGCAATTGCCAACAACACGTTAAAAAATTATGATGTTTACAATAATATAGATATCGGAAGCGAGCCATTGTTCACGTCAAATATCAAGCAATCGGATAAAACACAATCACATTTATGGCTAAATCTTCCAAAACCATCACAAATAAAAAAACCTAGATTAAGCAGTTTACTCGACGCGAATCCGATGACCTCTAGACCGGTCTCTACATCGATTAGACAGTACCAACAATAAAAAAGCTCAGCAAGATTAAGCAGTTTACCCGATATGAATCTGATGACCTCTATACCGATTAAGCCAGTACCGGCAACAAGAAGCTTAGCAAACGAAGATGCTTTTGATAGTCCAAAAAGCTTAGCAAACGAAGATGTTTTTGAAAGTGCTATTAGCAGTTTCTCGACGTCTGTTCGAAGTCGGCTGCAAACGTCGGAAGGTGAAGAAACGTTGCGGAATCACCTAGGTCCACTGAGTCAAAAATACATCGCGCCTGTATTACGCGGTGATGTGGAGGATGGTATGGATCATGTGTACGGTGTTTATCTCGACAGTGATGGACCGATACTTGGTAATAAACGTGTTGACGTGGACAATGCCGATAACATAATTATCGATGGCATATGATATTCTGGTACGCCCGGCCTTTATGAATTGATATTTAAGAAAATTCCAGATGTACAACATTTATACTGAGGCTGATGAACATAAATATAGGGACATACTGCTGACCACGAGTGCGCATAAGTACAAACATGATTCGTATGGTAAAACATTAGGCAATAAAGGATACAAGTATAACTATGTAATCAAGCCATTATTGAAAGATAAAAAAGTTGGAAAGGGCATACCAAGCTCCATGAGATTAACTAGCAACAAGATTGATTATGTTCATTGGAACGATCCCAACGAACTCGTAGATCGGCTTCGACTGCTCGAGGCTTCGCGTCAAGCCGGTCACAATGCACATAACAAATGAGATGTTATCGATTATCGAGGAGCTTCGCGAGGCAGAACTCATTATAAATTAACCTGCACTTTTGACGATGCTGTCAATCGATATCAAAATGCCAATCAACAAGTTTGGGTCATCGTTTGGAACAGTGGAATCATACTATCGCTGGAATGGAGTAGTCAGAAATTATGTACGTGACAATGCTCTTTGTATTGCTGGTGCCAATTACGATGCAAAGTCGCGCAAGATTCGACGGGTAGCACCACCTGTAGAGGATGGCGATGCTATCAACAAGCTGTCATTGCAAGAAAACATGACAATTATAAAAAATCGACAAGATGAATTCGACAAGAAGATGATCATATTTCAAGATTATGTTCAGAGCTTGAAAGACCAGCTGAATCAATTGGAGAGGGGTATTATCGAATTCCGAAATCAAATACATCAATAGCTGGACGTTGGGACGTTGGGACGTTGGGACGTTGGAACGTGGGGGACGTTGGGACGTTGGGACGTTGGAACGTGGGGGACGTTGGGACGTTGGGGACATTGGGACGTTGGGACGTTGGGGACGTTGGGACGTTGGGGACGTTGGGACGTTGGGGACGTTGGGACGTTGGGGACGTTGGGACGTTGGGACGTTGGGACGTTGGGACGTTGGGACGTTGGGACGTTGGGACGTTGGGACGTTGGGACGTTGGGGACGTTGGGGCGTTTGAAGGTCGATTTGATGTTTAATAAGACGTGTATGCCAAGTCTTGGCATCAGTGGCGAGTCATACATGGCTGAGAAAAAGAAACCCCCAGTATTGAGAAACGGCGTCTTGTGGAAGAATCTGCATGCTCCGGCGAGAAGACATTTTCCCCGAAGACGCGTCATAGTACATGGATACGATGATCTATGGCAAGCGGACGTGGTCGAGATGCGTCCTTACACGCGGTATAACAGAGGCTTCCATTACATACTCACTGTTATCGATGTGCTGAGTAAGCATGCGTTTGCTATACCCCTCAAAACCAAGAATGGAACTGAGGTTTCTACTGCGATTGGGAAGATAATCCGAGACGGCGGAAGGTATCCGAAAAATTTGCAGACCGACAAAGGAAAGGAATTTTACAACGCAAATGTGCAAAAACTTTTTGTCAAAATACAGCATAAATCATTATTCAACGTATTCAGTGATGAAAGCATCAGTCGTTGAGCGGTTTAATCGTACGCTCAAAAACAACATGTGGAAAAATGTTTACCCTTAATGGAAATTACAAATGGATCGATTCGATTCAACATCTCGTATCAAAGTACAACGCGCGAAAGCATCGAACTATTGGTATGCGACCAATTGACGTTACACCAACAAACGCCGCTAAGCTCTTAACAACAGTGTATAGTCATGTAAAAATTGCCGCTCCCGCACGATTCAAAGTGGAGATGCGGTACGCGTGAGCAAATTTAAGACAATTTTTGAAAAAGGTTACACACACCGAATTGGAGCACTGAAATATTTACAATCGCCGAGGTACAGAAAACTAATCCTGCAACGTATCTGTTGAAAGATGCTTATGAAAAACCAATTGCCGGAGGATTCTACGAACACGAGTTGCAACGAGTTGCTAATTCCGACGTGTATCTGGTTGAAAAAGTATTACGTAAAAAGGGGAACAGTGTGTACGTAAAATGGTTAGGACTCAATAACTCGAACAATTCATGGATCCATAAAAGTAATGTTTTATAATCATTTGTTGCTTTAATAAATATATCATATTTTAAAGGCATCTAATTTCTTTTCCCGCGCCCATAATGCTTGTCAATGTTATACGTTCTGCTGAGGTTGCATTTTTGCACGTGTTCATGGTAATATAAAAGATATTTGCAAACATTGCACTTTTCGCAGAAGAACACGTGACATGAAAAATTCCTCTCCCCCCACACTATGCCCCACCCGCTTCACATGATACACATGATTTCGGTCGATTCGTACCGCGAATGTGATGTCATAGAATTTGCACGTTTGGACGTGTTCAAGGTAATCTAAAAACGCTTTTGCAAAAGTTGCACTTTTCGCAGAAGAATACGTGACATAAAAATTCCTCTCCCCGCCGCACTATGCCCCACCCGCTTCGCATGATACACATATTTTTATGTGCTGCACACTCGTTTTGATAGTATCGTCGTCGCCGCCGTCGTGAAACGTTATGGATTCTACAAACATGAATTACTACATTTCTCGCGAAACGGTGCATAAGTCGCGAGTAAGTGTTATTATCATCATTTCCTTAGCATTATTACTTACCTTTCATTCTTTACATACTTTTTCTATATGTTACGATAGCAATAAACAACGTTCGACGCCTTATATACTGGGGAGGAGGTTTGCCCTCACATCCACGGCATACAAGTATCTGGATATTAGAATCGCGGTAGGATCTGTGTCCGCTGTGGAAATTATTCTTGGCGATACTCGAGGAAATGTGTTGTTGTTGCCACACTCGACATGGACGACATTGATTCAGAAACGCGAGGATATCGAGCAACATGTAAAATCAGCTCCTTCTCCAACGCCATTAACGATTTGTGATTTGGTGCTTACGGTGGTTACAATGCGTGGCATGAACCTTGTGCAAATGAAATTGTATGATGCCTACATGTATATGAAACCATCGACTGTATTATTTTTATTCGAACTGGAACTGTGTGTTGAGCACGCGTATTCATGGCTGTGTCAAAATACGCACTATGTCAGCGAGAAATATAAACAATTTGTAACTATATTAAAACGGAACAGTATTGCGCATAAACATGAGGCCGTCAAAATCCTTCGTGAATATTATGATAAAAATTCTCCTGCGGATTGCGAGCTGTTGACATTTGCAGTGAATAATATGTTATACGATGCTATTAATAATTAAATAAAAATATATCTAATTTTGTAATTACATAATTTATACTCTCACTGAATTGTAATAAAAGATTAAATATATAAATTTTATAAAAAAAAGCAAAAATTTCTTCCCCCCTTTTACCGATGTTACGTATGCCGAACGTTTCGTTCCCCAATTTTTCCATACCACTTGCGTGCATTAGGAAAACGCCCTGCTACTTATCTACCCTTTGGAATTTAGAGTCAGTTCCCACGAAATGCAGCTGCTCGGTGACTAACGAAGTTCGAAGATTACCAAATATGGTAATGTCTAACGCGCATCCGAATCTTCCCCACAGATTTTTAGTTATATAAACCCCTTCGTTTCCTTACTCGGGGATCAGAATCGTACAGTTACGTTTAGAGTCAACATCACGTCTCGTTACGCTGTCCACGGTTCTGACAGTCAGTTGCATTTCGTGAGATCGGGCTACAGTACCCTTTTGTATCAATTTTAAACCATATAGAATCCGTGAACCGGTATAAATTCTATTACGGCCTCTATTGTCAACCGACTTACCCCCGCATCGCCAGTGCGTCAACACCGTGCAAAAATCATTTTTAGGTAATTATAATCATTCTTACAACGCGACATAACTGACACAAGACACGTGTATCTTATTTGTTTGTTAAGAATATATCTAGTTTCATTATTAAATCAGAGTTACTTATCTTCTTTAACCCATCATTATATAAAGCGATTATTGTTAGTTAAACGTTCCCACAATAATATAACCTTACCGCTCGGGTTATATTATATCTAATAATTGAAGTTACGAGGTCAATTAACATCTCCTTAATCCAAATACAAATTCTTACAACCTAGTGGCTCCTCGATTACGCATTGAGTTCGTCCACGCAATCTAATACCATCCTAGCGGCTCCTGCTTACGCACCAGGTTCGTCCGCATCCTACAGCTCCCTGATTACGCATCAGGTTCGTCTGTGATTTATCCAACCTCCCAGCAGCTCCTCGATTACGCATCGAGTTCGTCTGCGTTTCTTCCAACCTCCTAGCAGCTCCCCAATTTCGCATTGGGTTCGTCTGCGTCGTTATTAACCATCCTAGTGACTCCCCGATTACGCATCGGGTTCGTTCACGACATTACACACTCCTACGGCTCCCTGGTTTCGCACCAGGTTCGTCCGTAAGTGACTCCATCCTAGAGGCTCCCTAATTTCGCATCAGGTTCGTCCTCGTTATCAACTATCCTAGCGGCTCCCCGATCTTGCATCGGGTTCGTCCGTGCACCTCACTAACACATTGATACCATATTCCATACTCTCTTTTGCACTCGCAGGCCACGCGTGCTGCACGGCCCTGGCTCGTAACACCGACATCTGACAATTACCTCTTTCTGATAATTACCAAATAATTTATACTCTCACTGAATTGTAATAAAAGATTAAATATATCACTTTTATAAATATAGTAAAAAGACATCTAATTTCTTTCCCCCTTTTACCGACATCTGACAATTATCTCTTTCTGATAATTACCAACCATTGATATCAATTACCGACCTAATTACCAACCGTTGATACTAATTATCGACCTAATTACCAACCGTTGATACTAATTACCGACCTAATTACCGACCGTTGATACTAATTACCGACCTAATTACCGACCCCCCACCACAGCGCTCCCCCAACGGTCGGGCCCCCACCCCCCACCCCACTCCCCCTGGCCCCCGATTCCCCCCTCCCCCGATTCCCCCGCCCGAGGACCGACCCCTGCGGAACACCGCAGTACACCTCCCTCCGCATATGCCCATCCCGGCTCGGATACTCGATCCACCGGCCGCGGAGATAATCCCCGATGACCGCCGCGAGACAAGGGGGGACCTGATGATATTCGAGCCCCCTCCTTATCTCCTCCCAGGGCAGGGTGTTAAAGGCGTTGGCAATATCCAAGGATATTGCCAAAGCCACCCCTCCCCGGGAGACGGCCGACTCCGAGAGGGCCCTGACACGACCTATCGCGTCGATGGTCGATCGACCCTCCCGGAAACCGTACTGGCAGTCGGCCAGGCCGGGGCACCCCGCGCCAGGTGCTCGACGAGGCGGGCAGCAATCACTCACTCGAAGAGCTTGCCCACCTCGTCGAGGGAGACAGATGGGCTCCGGGTCTGTACTTCGAAAAACTGCACAATATTCGGTTGATAACAGCTGACTAGCAGGTTATAATCTCAATAGATATTGAAAAACTGAAGACACAATTCCCTCCCGACTATGTAAAACTACACGAGACCTATGCTCGCTGCATCGAGTTGTCAACGGCGGCTGCCTGTGCAGGAACTTTGGGATTATCTCATATATATGAAAAAGCAGAACAAGCGTTAGATTTACGGATGGAATTAAACGAAACGATCACAGAATTTCAAATGCCGGAAATCTACATCAAACCAAAGACAATAATGCGACGAAGTGCCCTCTTGGATTCATCGGCTCAATAAGTCATCTACTTTTCGGAACGCTTACGACGGAAGATGCTGAATACTACAACTCGGAAATAGATAAGCTCTACCAGACTCAACAAGAATTGGCACATATTATGGCAAACCAAACACACATAGTAAAAAACGGGTTACATGAATTCCATCAGAGATTGGAAAAAAACTCCAAACTAATTCTGGAAAATCGCGATAGGCTTAACGAAGTCACCGAAGCCCTCCAACAAGAGGAAAATAACATGAACATAATAAAATACATGATGTCATTATCCCGATATGTACACAGCATAGAGCTGTCATTGGATCAGTACATAAAGCAGCCGAAACGTGTCTCGCCGTAATACGCGCCATAAAGTCTGGAGAGGTGCCCGAAACATTATTAAATAAATCTATTTCACGCCGCATAATTGCGGATATTCGAAACGCGCAGAGGAACTTCGATCTTCCGATACCACCAGGACATCAATCATTGAAGGAACTAACAAAATCTACCACTGCAAATGCGATAATTCAGCAAGGAAAACATCTTTGTAGTTTTACAGCTACCTCTGTCAGACAGAACGACGTACCACCTGTACCGCACCTATTCTTGGCCAATACCTCAAAATTTAGGACCAAACTCTACTGCATCTGGTTACATCCAGCCCAAAACGCCATACCTAGCAATAAGCAACGATCACCAGTTTTATTTCGAAGCCGACGACTCGTATATCGCTAGTTGCCATGAGACTCTGCATATACATCTCTGTCCGTTGGGACGACCATTGTCCGAAACTGCCTCATCCACCAGCTGTGAAGTCTCTTTACTACTGCGACCATTCACGCATTCAAAACGTGCGACGTGCGACTACAACCCCAGCACAGACCATTTTGGGCGCACCTAAGGACCATGCAAGCCTGGTTGTATTCCTGAAAACCAGAATCAGTGCAACTTATTTGCAATGGAATGAAGGACGACTTAGTAACACTAGAGGGCACAGGAATTTTCCAACTGAGAGCAGGATGTATAGCAAAGACTACCTATGAAACACTCATTGGGTTGCAACACCTAGAAAGTTCCGAACAGTATTTTTATCAACCGAACTTATTGTTAAACATCTCAGAATTCTCTCCACAGATACATCGTTATAAGGAAATTAAGGCACTAACCATGCCACAAAAAATTTCAACCATCAACGCACCAGCCGATGATTCGCTAATGGAGGTGGAAACAAAATTGGCGGAACTGGAAACGCATCACCGAAGTCCGAACCTCACTACCAACATGATTCACGGAAGTCTGATCTACCTGGTAATTCTGACAGTAGCAATCCTGATATACTGTGCACGGCAGACTCTGAGAATTTGGCTTACCAACCTCTGCAGAAAGAAACAGACCGCATCGCAGAACTTAGTGCAACCTCCTCCAGCTAGATTACAAACTAACGGGACACCTAACGTCGCCACCGTTAAACCTCAACAACGGGCATTAGTAAATTAAAAACCAATACTTATTGTAATAGCCATTTCATCACGCCCGGCGTAACAATTTTTGGCATTTAGTTTTCCTTGCGTTTTCTTTTTCCTTCATACCGACTCTGTCTTCGCATCAATGTTCCGTTCCCAGGCTAATCTCTAGTATTGTCGTTATTATATTTAATCACCATTATTATGTCATATTTATTTATGTATTATATTTAATCGTTATATTAATTATATTTTAGCACAATTCTCTGTTATCCCCTACTATCATGTTTCGTCGTAACGTTATTGTATTTTTAGACGCAATCTGCAACGCCAGCCGAACGACTACCATCATCGAGGACGATAATGACTCTAAGGGGGGAGGGATGTTACGTCCCGACGAACGGGTCATTAGCCGCGACTATTTGACACTTCCTTAGAGTCAGCATTGTCATCGAATTCCTCTCTTTCACAAGAGGCCTGCACGAGGAGGTCCGTAAAGCGGGTCAATATGGTCATCAAATTCTTATCTCTTTCTCAATAACCTTGCACATGGAAGTTCAGCATGCAAATTCAGCACTACAGCATGGGTTAAAAAACCCATGAATTAGGCTAGTGCGGAGCAGTCAGTTGTTAAGTCGCGAGGTGCGTGCTGTCTGTCCCGGATAGTTCGTAAGAGCAGAGTTCGTTGGTCAATCCGCGAAGGACTTAAACTACCCTTTAACCAAATCCTTTTTGAAATTTATTATCATTATTATAGTTACCATTATACTTCTACCTAGTAGTATAAGTGTCTAGTGGAAGTCCTCTGAATTCAAGCTACGACCATTGTGTAAAGTGAAAAGAGAAAGACAAAGAGAAAGAGAGAGGGAATACAGCGCTGGTTTGATGAGCAGGAAATTTATAATCCATTTGTACCAAATCTCGGATCTTCTATTTCACGAAATACATATATGTCAATGTCCATCACAATTCGTTTCTTTCTTTAATATATACATTTTCCCAGACTTATATTCAACGAGCGAAGAGTTCGTATAAGCTCACATCAACTCCGATCCCATATACTTTTCCTTTGAGAACTCGAAGGTGTTTAAGCGTTACGCCGGGGTACGAGCAATCGCTCACGACCACCTACCATCATCCTCCCCTACCCCGCACGTAACACTTAGTTTCTTAGTTTCTTAGTTTCGTGGTTTCTTAGTTTCTTAGTTTCTTAGTCTCTTAGTTTCTTAGTTTCTTAGTTTCTTAGTTTCTTAGTTTCTTAGTTTGTTTGTTTCTTTGTTTCTTTGTATCTTAGTTTCCTAGTTTCTTAGTTTCTTAGTTTCTTACTTTCATAGTTTCTTAGTACCTTATTTTCCTAGTTTCTTAGTTTCTTAGTACCTTTGTTTCATAGTTTCTTAGTTCGTTAGTGTGTTAGATTCTTAGTCACTTAGTTTCTCAGTTTCTTAGCTTCTTAGTTTCTTAGTTTCTTAGTTTCTTAGTTTCATAGTTTCTTAGTTTCTTAGTTTCTTAGTTTCTTAGTTTCTTAGTTTCTTAGTTTCTTAGTTTCTTAGTTTCTTAGTTTCTTAGTTTCTTAGTTTCTTAGTTTCATGGTTTCTTAGTTTCTTAGATTCTTAGTTTCCCAGTTTCTTAGTTTCTTAGTGTTTTAGGTTATTAGTTCTTTGGTTTGTCAGTGCGTTAAATTCTTACTTTCTTAGTTTCTTAGTTTCATGGTTTCTTAGTTTCTTAGTTTCTTAGTTTCTTCGCTTCTTAGTTTCTTAGTTTCGCAGATTATTAGTTTCTTAGGTTTTTAGTTTCCTTGTTTCTTAGTTTCTTAGTTTCTTTGTTTCTTAGTTTCTTAGTTAGTTTGTGTGTTAGATTCTTAGTTTCTTAGTTTCTTAGTTTCTTAGTTTCTTAGTTTCTTAGTTTCTTAGTTTCTTAGTTTCTTAGTTTCTTAGTTTCTTAGTTTCCTAGTTTCTTAGTTTCTTAGTTTCCTAGTTTCTTAGTTTCTTAGTTTCTTAGCTTCCTAGTTTATTAGTTGGTAGTTTGCTAGTTTGTTAGTTTGTTAGTTGTTAGTTTGTTAGCGTGTTAGTTTGTTAGTTTGTTAGTTTGGTAGTTTGTTGGTTTGTTAGTTTGTTAGCTTGTCAGTTTGTTAGTTTGTTAGTTTGTTAGTTTGTTAGTTTGTTAGTTTGTTAGTTTGTTAGTTTGTTAGTTTGTTAGTTTGTTAGTTTGTTGGTTTGTTAGTTTGTTAGTTTGTTAGTTTGTTAGTTTGTTAGTTTGTTAGTTTGTTAGTTTGTTAGTTTGTTAGTTTGTTAGTTTGTTAGTTTGTTAGTTTGTTAGTTGTTAGTTTGTTAGTTTGTTAGTTTGTTAGTTTGTTAGTTTGTTAGTTTGTTAGTTTGTTGGTTCGTTAGTTTGTTAGTTTGTTAGTTTGTTAGTTTGTTAGTTGTTAGTTTGTTAGTTGGTTAGTTGTTAGTTTGTTAGTTTGTTAGTTTGTTAGTTTGTTAGTTTGTTAGTTTGTTAGTTTGTTAGTTTGTTAGTTTGTTAGTTTGTTAGTTTGTTAGTTTGTTAGTTTGTTAGTTTCTTAGTTTGTTAGTTTGTTAGTTTGTTAGTTTGTTGGTTTGTTGGTTTGTTAGTTTGTTAGTTTGTTAGTTTGTTAGTTTGTTAGTTTGTTAGTTTGTTAGTTTGTTAGTTTGTTAGTTTGTTAGTTTGTTAGTTTGTTGGTTTGTTAGTTTGTTAGTTTGTTAGTTTGTTAGTTTGTTAGTTTGTTAGTTTGTTAGTTTGTTAGTTTGTTAGTTTGTTAGTTTGTTAGTTTGTTAGTTTGTTAGTTTGTTAGTTTGTTAGTTTGTTAGTTTGTTAGTTTGTTAGTTTGTTAGTTTGTTAGTTTGTTAGTTTGTTAGTTTGTTGGTTTGTTAGTTTGTTAGTTTGTTAGTTTGTTAGTTTGTTAGTTTGTTAGTTTCTTAGTTTGTTAGTTTCTTAGTTTCTTAGTTTGTTAGTTTGTTAGTTTGTTAGTTTGTTAGTTTGTTAGTTTGTTAGTTTGTTAGTTTGTTAGTTTGTTAGTTTGTTAGTTTCTTAGTTTCTTAGTTTCTTAGTTTCATAGTTTCTCAGTTTCTTAGTTTCTTAGTTTCATAGTTTCTTAGTTTCTTAGTTTCTTAGTTTCTTAGTTTGTTAGTTTCTTAGTTTCTTAGTTTCTTAGTTTCTTAGTTTCTTAGTTTCTTGGTTTCTTAGTTTCTTAGTTTCTTAGTTTCTTAGTTTCTTTGTTTCTTAGTTTCTTAGTTTCTTAGTTTCTTAGTTTCTTAGTTTCTTAGTTTCTTAGTTTGTTAGTTTCTTAGTTTCTTAGTTTCTTAGTTTCTTAGATTCTTAGTTTCTTAGTTTCTTAGTTTCTTAGTTTCTTAGTTTCTTAGTTTCTTAGTTTCATAGTTTCTTAGTTTCATAGTTTGTTAGTGTGTTAGATTCTTAGTTTCTTAGTTTCTTAGTTTCTTAGTTTCTTAGTTTCTTAGTTTCATAGTTCCTTGGTTTCCTAGTTTCTTTGTTTCTTAGTTTTTTAGTTTGTTAGTGTGTTAGATTCTTAGATTCTTAGTTTCTTAGTTTCTTAGTTTCTTCGTTTCTTAGTTTCTTAGATTCTTAGTTTCTTAGTTTCTTAATTTTTTAGTTTCTTAGCTTCTTAGTTTCTTAGTTTCTTAGATCCTTAGCTTCCTAGTTTCTTAGTTGGTAGTTTGTTAGTTTGTTAGTTTGTTAGTTTGTTAGTTTCTTAGTTTCTTAGTTTCTTAGTTTCTTAGTTTCTTAGTTTCTTAGTTTCTTAGTTTCTTAGTTTCTTAGTTTCTTAGTTTCTTAGCTTCCTAGTTTCTTAGTTGGTAGTTTGTTAGTTTGTTAGTTTGTTAGTTTGTTAGTTTGTTAGTTAGTTAGTCTCTTAGTTTCATAGCTTCTTAGTTTCTCAGTTTCTTAGTTTCATAGTTTCATAGTTTCTTAGTTTCATGGTTTCATAGTTTCTTAGTTTCTTAGTTTCTTAGTTTCTTAGTTTCTTAGTTTCTTAGCTTCTTAGTTTCGTAGTTTCTTAGTTTCTTAGTTTCTCAGTTTCTTACTTTCTCAGTTTCGTAGTTCCTTAGTTTCATAGCTTCTTAGTATCTCAGTTTCTTAGATTCCTAGTTTCTTAGTTTCTTAGTTCCTTAGTTTCTTAGTTTCTTAGTTTCGATGTTTCGATGTTTCTCAGTTTCATAGTTTGTTAGTTTCTTTGTTTTGTATCACATTTCCTAGTTTCGTTCATAGTTTTATAGTTTCGCAGATTCTTAGTTTCGCAGTTTCTTAGTTTCATAGCTTCTTAGTTTCTTAGTTTCTTAGTTTCTTAGTTTCTTAGTTTCTTAGTTTCTTAGTTTCTTTGTTTCTTAGTTTCTTAGTTTGTTAGTGTGTTAGATTCTTAGTTTCATAGTTTCTTAGTTTCTTAGTTTCTTAGTTTCTTAGTTTCTTAGTTTCTTAGTTTCTTAGTTTCTTAGTTTCTTAGTTTCTTAGTTTCTCAGTTTCTTAGTTTCTTAGTTTCGTAGTTTCTTAGTTTCATAGCTTCTTAGTTTCTTAGTTTCTCAGTTTGTTAGTGTGTTAGATTCTTAGTTTCTTAGTTTGTTAGTTTGTTAGTTTGTTAGATTCTTAGTTTCTTAGTTTCTTAGTTTCTTAGTTTCTTAGTTTCTTAGTTTCTTAGTTTCTCAGTTTCTTAGATTGTTAGTTTTTAGTTTCTTAGTTTCTTAGTTTCTTAGTTTCTTACTTTCTCAGTTTCCTACTTTCTTAGTTTCATAGCTTCTTAGTTTCTTAGTTTCTTAGTTTGTTAGTTTCTTAGTTTCTCAGTTTCTCAGCTTCTTAGTTTCTTAGTTTCTTAGTTTCGTAGTTTCTTAGTTTCTTAGTTTGTTAGTGTATTAGTTTCTTAGTTTCTAGATTCTTGGTTCTGTTTCTTAGTTTCATAGCTTCTTGGTTTCCTTGTTTTCTTATTTTCTTAGTTTCTTAGTATCTTGGTTTCTTAGTTACATAGTTTCTTAGTATTCCTTATATTAGTTTCTTAGTTTCTTAGTTTCTTAGTTTCTTAGTTTCTTAGTCTCTTAGTTTCTTAGTTTCTCAGTTTCTTAGTTTCTTAGTTTCTTAGTTTCTTAGTTTCTTAGTTTCTTAGTTTCTCCGCTCCTTAGTTTCTTAGTTTCATAGCTTCCTAGTTTCTTAGTTGGTAGTTTGTTAGTTTCTTTGTTTCTTAATTTCTTAGTTTGTTAGTTTGTTAGTTTGTTAGTTTGTTAGTTTCTTAGTTTCTTAGTTTCTTAGTTTCTTAGCTTCTTAGTTTCTTAGTTTCTTAGTTTCTTAGTTTCTTAGTTTCTTAGTTTCTTAGTTTCTTAGTTTCTTAGTTTCTTAGTTTCGTAGTTTGTTAGTTTCTTAGTTTCTTAGTTTCTTAGTTTCTTAGTTTCTTAGTTTCTTAGTTTCTTAGTTTCTTAGTTTCTTAGTTTCTTAGTTTCTTAGTTTCTTAGTTTCTTAGTTTCTTAGTTTCTTAGTTTCTTAGTTTACTAGTTTCTTAGTTTGTTAGTTTCATAGTTTCTTAGTTTCTTAGATTCTTAGTTTCTTAGTTTCTTAGTTTCTTAGTTTCTTAGTTTCTTAGTTTCTTAGTTTCTTAGTTTCTTAGTTTCTTAGTTTCTTAGTTCCGTAGTTTCATAGTTTCTTAGCACCTTAGTTTCTTTGTTTCTTACTTTCTTAGTTTCTTAGTTACATGGTTTCTTAGTTTCGCAGATTCTTAGTTTTCCAGTTTCTTAGTTTCTTAGATTCATAGTTTCTTAGTTTCATAGTTTGTTAGTGTGTTAAATTCTTAGTTTCTTAGTTCCTTATTTTCATAGTTTCATAGTTTCCTTAGTTTCATAGTTCCTGGTTTCTTAGTTTCTTTGTTTCTTCTGGTTTCTTAGTTTGTTAGTGTGTTAGATTCTTAGTTTCTTAGTTTCTTAGTTTCATAGTTTCTCAGGTTCTTAGTTTTATAGTTTCTTAGTTTCTTAGTTTCTTAGTCTCATAGATTCTTAGTTTCTTAGTTTCATAGCTTCCTAGTTTCTTAGTTGGTAGTTTGTTAGTTTGTTAGTTTGTTAGTTTGTTAGTTTGTTAGTTTGTTAGTTTCATAGTTTCTTAGTTTCTTAGTTTCTTAGTTTCTTAGTTTCTTAGTTTCTTAGTTTCTTAGTTTCTTAGTTTCTTAGTTTCTTAGTTTCTTAGTTTCATAGTTTCTTAGTTTCTTAGTTTCTTGGTTTCTTAGTTTCTTAGCTTCTTAGTTTCTTAGTTTCTTAGTTTCTTAGTGTCATAGATTCTTAGTTTCTTAGTTTCTTAGTTTCTTAGTTTCTTAGTTTCATAGTTTCTTAGTTTCTCAGTTTCTTAGATTCTTAGTTTCTTAGTTTCTTAGTTTCTTAGTTTCTTAGTTTCTTAGTTTCTTAGTTTCTTAGTTTCTTAGTTTCTTAGATTGTTAGTTCCTTTGTATCATGTTGCCTTAGTTTCTTAGTTTCATAGTTTCATAGTTTCAGATTCTTAGTTTCCCAGTTTCTTAGTTTCATAGCTTCTTAGTTCCTTAGTTTCATAGTTTCTTAGTTTCATAGTTTCTTAGTTCCTTATCTTCATAGGTTCTTAGTTTCTTAGTTTCTTAGGTTCTTAGTTACATGGTTTCTTAGTTTCGCAGATTCTTAGTTTTCCAGTTTCTTAGTTTCTTAGAATCATAGTTTCTTAGTTTCATAGTTTGTTAGTGTGTTAAATTCTTAGTTTCTTAGTTTCTTAGTTTCATAGTTTCTTAGTTCCTTATTTTCATAGTTTCCTAGTTTCTTAGTTTCTTTGTTTCTTAGTTTCTTAGTTTGTTAGTGTGTTAGATTCTTAGATTCTTAGTTTCTTAGTTTCTTAGTTTCTTAGTTTCGTAGTCTCTCAGTTTCTTATTTTCTCAGTTTCTTACTTTCTTAGTTTCGTAGTTTCTTAGTTTCATAGCTTCTTAGTTTCTTAGCTTCCTAGTTTCTTAGTTGGTAGTTTGTTAGTTTGTTAGTTTGTTAGTTTGTTAGTTTCTTAGTTCCTAGTTTCTTAGTTTCTTAGTTTCTTAGTTTCTTAGCTTCCTAGCTTCTTAGTTTCTTCGTTTCTTAGACTCATAGCTTCCTAGTTTCTTAGTTGGTAGTTTGTTAGTTTGTTAGTTTGTTAGTTTGTTAGTATGTTAGTTAGTTAATTTGTTAGTTTCATAGATTCTTAGTTTCTTAGTTTCTTACTTTCTTAGTTTCGTAGTTTCTTAGTTTCATAGCTTCTTAGTTTCTTAGTTTCTTACTTTCTTAGTTTCTTAGTTTCTTAGTTCGTTAGTTTCTTAGTTTCTTAGACCCTTAGTTTCTCAGTTTCTTACTTTCTTAGTTTCTTAGTTTCACGGTTTCTTAGCATCTCAGCTCCTTGGTTTCCCAGATTCTTAGTTTCTTAGTTTCTTAGTTTCTTAGTTTCTTAGTTTCTTAGTTTCTTAGTTTCATAGTTTCTTAGATTCTTTGTTCCTTTGTATCACATTTTCCTAGTTTCTTAGTTTCATGGTTTCTTAGTTTCGCAGATTCTTAGTTTCCCAGTTTCTTAGTTTCATAGCTTCTTAGTTCCTTATTTTCATAGGTTCTTAGTTTCTTAGTTTCTTAGTTTTTTAGTTTCTTTGTTTCTTAGTTTCTTAGTTTGTTAGTGTGTTAGATTCTTAGTTTCATAGTTTCTTAGTTTCTTAGCTTCTTAGTTTCTTAATTTCTTAGTTTCTAAGTTTCATAGCTTTCTAGTTTCTTAGTTTCTTAGTTTCTTCGTTTCTTAGTTTCATAACTTCTTAGTTACTTCGTTTCTCAGTTTGTTAGTTTCTTAGATTCTTAGTTTCTTAGTTTCTTAGATTCTTAGTTTCTTAGTGTATTAGATTCATAGTTTCTTAGTTTCTTAGTTTCTTAGCTTCTTAGTTTATTAGTTTCTTAGTTTCATAGCTTATTAGTTTCTTAGTTTCTTAGTTTCTTAGTTTCTTAGTTTCTTAGTTTCCTAGTTTCTTAGTTTCTTAGTTTCTTAGATTCTTAATTTCTTAGTTTGTCTGTTTGTTAGTGTGTTAGATTCTTAGTTTCTTAGCTTCTTAGTTTCTTAGTTTCTTAGTTTCTTAATTTCTTAGTTTCTAAGTTTCATAGCTTTCTAGTTTCTTAGTTTCTTAGTTTCTTATTTTATTATTATCGTAGTTTCTTAGTTTCTTAGTTCTTTATTTTCATAGTTTCTTATATTCTTAGTTTCTTAGTTTCTTAGTTTCTTAGTTTCTTAGTTTCTCAGTTTCTTAGTTTCTTAGTCTCATAGCTTCGTAGTTTCTTAGTTGGTAGTTTGTTAGTTTGTTAGTTTGTTACTTTGTTAGTTTGTTAGTTTGTTAGTTTGTTAGTTTGTTAGTTTGTTAGTTTGCTAGCTTCTTAGTTTCTTAGTTTCTTAGATTCTTAGTTTCTTAGTTTCTTAGTTTCTTAGTTTCTTAGTTTCTTAGTTTCTTAGATTCTAAGTGTCATAGTTTACTAGTTTCTTAGTTTCTTAGTTTCATTGTTTCTTAGTATCCTAGTTTCTTAGTTTATTAGTTTCCTACATTCTTAGTTTCTTAGTTTCTTAGTTTCTTAGTTTCTTAGTTTCTTAGTTTCTTAGTTTAATAGCTTCGTAGTTTGTTAGTGTATTAGATTCTTAGTTTCTTAGATTCTTGGTTTCTTAGTTTCATAGCTTCTTAGTTCCTTGTTTTCTTAGTTTCTTAGTTTCTTAGATTCCTAGTTTCTAGTTACATAGTTTCTTAGTTCCTTATATTCTTAGTTTCTTATTTTCAAACTTTCTTAGTTGCTTAGTTTCCTAGTTTCTCAGTTTCTTAGTTTCTTACTTTCTAAATTTCTTAGTTTCGTAGTTTCTTAGTTTCTTACTTTCTTAGTTTCTTAGTTTCTTAGTTTCTCAGTTTCTTAGTCTCATAGCTTTCTAGTTTCTTAGTTGGTAGTTTGTTAGTTTGTTAGTTTGTTAGTTTGTTAGTTTGTTAGTTTGTTAGTTTGTTAGTTTGTTAGTTTCTTAGTTCCTAGTTTCTTAGTTTCTTAGATTCTTAGTTTCTTAGTTTCTTAGTCTCTTAGTTTCTTAGTTTCTTAGTTAGTTTGTTAGTTTGTTAGTTTGTTAGTTTGTTAGTACATGTTCTAGTTTTAACTTGTTAGTTTCATAGATTCTTAGTTTCTTAGTTTCTTAGTTTTTCTTTTTCTTATTTTCTTAGTTTCACAGTTTCTTAGTTCTTATTGTCTCTTTGTATCATAGTTTCCTTAGTTTCTTTAGTTTCATGGTTTCTTAGTTTAGATTCTTAGTTTCTTTAGTTTCATAGTTTCTTAGTTTCATAGTTTCTTAGTTTCTTAGTCTTCATAGGTTTCTTAGTTTCTTAGTTTCTTAGTTCCTTAGTTACATGGTTTCTTAGTTTATTAGTTTCTTAGTTTTCCGGTTTTCTTAGTTTTCTTAGAATCATAGTTTCTTAGTTTCATCAGTTTGTTAGTGTGTTAAATTCTTAGTTTCATAGTTTGTTAGTTTCTTAGTTTCTTAGTTTGTTAGTTTGTTAGTGAGTTTGTTGGTTTGTTTGTTTCTTGGTTTCTTAGTTTGTTAGTAAGTTAGATTCAAGTTAGTTTCTAGTTTCTTAGTTTCTAGTTTCATAGTTTCTCAGTTTCTCAAGTTTCTTAGTTTCTTAGTTTCTTAGTTTCTTAGTTTCTTAGTTTCTCAGATTCTTAGTCTAATAGCTTCCTAGTTTCTTAGTTGCAGTTTGTTAGTTTCATAGTTTCATAGTTAGTTCTATTAGTTTCTTGCCTTAGTTTCTTAGTTTCTATTCTAGTTTCTTAGTTTCTTGTTTCTTGAACTCATAGCTTCCTAGTTTCTTAGTTGGTAGTTTGTTAGTTTGTTAGTTTGTTAGCTGTTAGTATGTTGTTAGTTAGTTTGTTAGTTTCATAGCTTCTTAGTTTCTTAGTTTCTTAGATTCTTAGTTTCTTAGTTTCTTAGATTCTTAGATTCTTAGTTTCTTAGTTTCTTAGTTTCTTAGCTTCTTAGTTTCTTAGTTTCTTAGTTTCTTAGTGTCATAGATTCTTAGTTTCTTAGTTTCTTACTTTCTTAGTTTGTTAGTTTCATGGTTTCCTAGTATCTCAGTTTCTTAGATTCTTAGTTTCATAGCTTCTTAGTTCCTTATTTTCATAGGTTCTTAGTTTCTTAGTTTCTTAGTTTTTTAGTTTCTTTGTTTCTTAGTTTCTTTGTATCACATTTTCTAGTTTCTTAGTTTCTTAGTTTCTTAGTTTCTTGTCTTCTTAGTTTCTTAGTTTCATAAGTTTCTTAGTTTCATCTTAGTTTCTTAGTTGGTAGTTTCTTAGTTTCTTAGTTTCTTAGTTTCTAAGCTTATTAGATTCATATTTTCTTAGTTTCTTAGGTTCTTAGTTACATGGTTTCTTAGTTTCTGTTTCTTAGATTCTTAGTTTCTTAGTTTCCAGTTTCTTAGTCTTAGAATCATAGTTTCTTAGATTCATAGTTTGTTAGTGTGTTAAATGCTTAGTTTCACAGGTTATTAGTTTCATAGGTTTTTAGTTTCCTAGTTTCTTAGTTTCTTAGTTTCTTTGTTTCTTGGTTTCTTAGTTTGTTTGTGTGTTAGATTCTTAGTTTCGTAGTTTCTTAGTTTCATAGCTTCTTAGTTTCTTAGTTTCTTAGTTCCTTAGTTTCTTAGTTTCTTAGCTTCTTAGTTTCTTAGTTTCTCAGATTCTTAGCTTCCTAGGTTCTTAGTTGGTAGTTTGTTAGTTTGTTAGTTTGTTAGTTTGTTAGTTTGTTAGTTTCTTAGTTTCGTAGTTTCGTAGTTTCTTAGTTTCTTAGTTTCTTAGCTTCCTAGCTTCTTAGTTTCTTAGTTTCTTAGACTCATAGCTTCCTAGTTTCTTAGTTGGTAGTTTGTTAGTTTGTTAGTTTGTTAGTTTGTTAGTATGTTAGTTAGTTAATTTGTTAGTTTCATAGATTCTTAGTTTCTTAGTTTCTTAGATTCTTAGTTTCTTAGTTTCTTAGTTTCATAGTTTCTTAGTTTCTTAGTTTCTTAGTTTCTTAGTTTCTTAGTTTCTTAGTTTCTTAGTTTCTTAGTGTCATAGATTCTTAGTTTCTTAGTTTCTTACTTTCTTAGTTTGTTAGTTTCATGGTTTCCTAGCATCTCAGTTTCTTAGATTCTTAGTTTCGTAGTTTCTTAGTTTCTTAGTTTCTTAGTTTCTTAGTTTCTTAGCTTCCTAGTTTCTTAGTTTCTTAGATTGTTAGTTTCTTTGTATCATATTGCCTTAGTTTCTTAGTTTCATAGTTTCTTAGTTTCTTAGTTTCTTAGTTTCTTAGTTTCTTAGTTTCTTAGTTTCTTAGTTTCTTAGTTTCTTAGTTTCTTAGTTTCTTAGATTCTTAGTTTCTTAGTTTTTTTGTTTCTTAGTTTCTTAGTTTGATAGTGTGTTAGATTCTTAGTTTCTTAGTTTCTTAGTTTCTTAGTTTCTTAGTTTCTTAGTTTCTTAGTTTCTTAGTTTCTTAGTTTCTTAGTTTCTTAGTTTCTTAGTTTCTTAGTTTCTTAGTTTCCTCGTTTCTTAGTTTCATAGCTTCTTAGTTTCTTTTCTGCTTCTCAGTTTGTTAGTGTGTTAGATTCTTAGTTTCTTAGTTTCTTAGTTTCTTAGTGTGTTAGATTCTTAGTTTCTTAGTTTCTTAGTTTCTTAGTTTCTTAGCTTCATAGTTTCTCAGTTTCTTAGATTATTAGTTTCTTAGTTTCTTAGTTTCTTAGTTTCTAAGTTTCTTACATTCTTAGTTTCGTAGTTTCTTAGTTTCATAGTTTCTTAGTTTCATAGCTTCTTAGATTCTTAGTTTCTTAGTTTCTTAGTTTCTTAGTTTCTTAGATTCTTAGTTTGTTAGTTTCTAAGTTTCTTAGCTTACTAGTTTCTTAATTGGTAGTTTGTTAGTTTCTTAGTTTCTTAGATTCCTAGTTACTTAGTTTCATAGTTTCTTAATTTCATAGTATTCTAGTTTCTTAGTTTCTTAGTTTCTTAGTTTCTTAGCTTCCTAGTTTCTTAGTTGGCAGTTTGTTAGTTTCTTAGTCTCTTAGCTTCGTAGTTTCTTAGTTGGTAGTTTGTTAGTTTGTTAGTTTGTTACTTTGTTACTTTGTTAGTTTGTTAGTTTGTTAGTTAGTTAGTTCGTTAGTTTCATAGTTTCTTAGTTTCTTAGTTTCTTAGATTCTTAGTTTCTTAGTTTCTTGGCTTCTTAGTTTCTCAGTTTCTTAGTATCTTAGATTCTAAGTGTCATAGTTTACTAGTTTCTTAGTTTCTTAGTTTCATAGTTTCTTAGTATCCTAGTTTCTTAGTTTCTTTGTTTCTTCATTTCTTAGTTTCTTAGTTTCTTAGTTTCTTAGTTTCTTAGTTTCTTAGTTTCTTAGTTTAATAGCTTCGTAGTTTGTTAGTGTATTAGATTCTTAGTTTCTTAGATTCTTGGTTTCTTAGTTTCATAGTTTCTTAGTTCCTTAGTTTCTTAGTTTCTTAGTTTCTTAGATTCTTAGTTTCTTAGTTTCTTAGTTTCTTAGTTTCTTAGTTTCTTAGTTTCTTAGTTTCTTAGTTTCTTAGTTTCCTAGTTTCTCAGTTTCTTAGTTTCTTAGTTTCTTAGTTTCTTAGTTTCTTAGTTTCTTAGTTTCTTAGTTTCTTAGTTTCTTAGTTTCTTAGTTTCTTAGTTTCTTAGTTTCTTTGTTTAGTAGTTTGTTAGTTTGTTAGTTTGTTAGTTTGTTAGTTTGTTAGTTTGTTAGTTTGTTAGTTTGTTAGTTTCTTAGTTTCTTAGTTTCTTAGTTTCTTAGTTTCTTAGTTTCTTAGTTTCTTAGCTTCTTAGTTTCTTAGTTTCTTAGTTTCATAGTTTCTTAGTTTCTTAGTTTGTTAGTTTGTTAGTTTGTTAGTTTGTTAGTTTGTTAGTATGTTAGTTAGTTCGTTTGTGAGTTTGTTAGTTTGTTTGTTTCATAGTTTCTTAGTTTCTTAGTTTCTTAGTTTCATAGTTTCAGAGTTTCTTAGTTTCTTAGTTTCTTAGTTTCTTAGTTTCTTAGTTTCTCTGTTTCATAGTTTGTTAGTTTCTTAGTTTCTTAGTTTCTTAGTTTCTTAGTTTCATAGTTTCTTAGTTTCTTAGCTTCTTAGTTTTTAGTTTCGTAGTTAGTAAGTTTCTTAGTTTCATAGCTTCCTAGTTTCATAGTTTCTTAGTTTCTTAGTTTCTTAGTTTCTTAGTTTCATAGTTTCTTAGAATCATAGTTTCTTAGTTGGTAGTTTGTTAGTGTGTTAAATTCTTAGTTTCTTAGTTTCTTAGTTTCATAGTTTCTAGTTCCTTATTTTCATAGGTTCTTAGTTTCTTAGTTTCTTTGTTTTTTAGTTTCTTTTTTTTCTTAGTTTCATAGTTTCTTAGTGTTCTTAGATTCTTAGTCTTTTCATAGTTTCTTAGTTTCTTAGTTTCTCTTAGTTTCTCAGATTCTTGGTTTCTTAGTTTCTTGGTTTCTTAGTTTCTTAGTTTCTTAGTTTCTAGTTTCTTGGTTTCTTGGTTCTTAGTTTCTTAGTTTCTTAGTTTCTCAGTTTTTCTTAGTTTATTTCTTAGTTTCTTCTGTTTCTTAGTTTCTTAGTTTCTTAGTTCCTAGTTTCTTAGTTTCTTAGTTTCTTACTTAGTTTCATAGTTTGTTAGTTTGTTAGTTTCTTAGTTTCTTAGTTTCTTAGTTTCATAGTTTCTTAGTTTCTTAGTTTCTTAGTTTCTTGGTTTCTTAGTTTCTTAGTTTCATAGTTTCTTAGTTTCTTAGTTTCTTAGTTTCTTAGTTTCTTAGTTTCTTAGTTTCTTAGTTTCTTAGTTTCTTAGTTTCTCAGTTTCTTACTATCCTAGTTTCGCAGTTACTTAGCTTCATACCTTCTTAGTTTCTTAGTTTGTCTGTTTGTTAGTGTGTTAGATTCTTAGTTTCTTAGCTTCTTAGTTTCTTAGTTTCTTAGTTTCTTAATTTCTTAGTTTCTAAGTTTCATAGCTTTCTAGTTTCTTAGTTTCTTAGTTTCTTAGTTTCTTAGTATCCTAGTTTCTTAGTTTCTTAGTTTCTTCATTTCTTAGTTTCTTAGTTTCTTAGTTTCTTAGTTTCTTAGTTTCTTAGTTTCTTAGTTTCTCATTTTCTTAGTTTCTTAGTCTCATAGCTTCGTAGTTTCTTAGTTGGTAGTTTGTTAGTTTGTTAGTTTGTTACTTTGTTACTTTGTTAGTTTGTTAGTTTGTTAGTTAGTTAGTTCGTTAGTTTCATAGTTTCTTAGTTTCTTAGTTTCTTAGTTTCTTAGTTTCTTAGTTTCTTGGCTTCTTAGTTTCTCAGTTTCTTAGTATCTTAGATTCTAAGTGTCATAGTTTACTAGTTTCTTAGTTTCTTAGTTTCATAGTTTCTTAGTATCCTAGTTTCTTAGTTTCTTAGTTTCTTCATTTCTTAGTTTCTTAGTTTCTTAGTTTCATAGTTTCTTAGTTTCTTAGTTTCTTAGTTTAATAGCTTCTTAGTTTGTTAGTGTATTAGATTCTTAGTTTCTTAGATTCTTGGTTTCTTAGTTTCATAGTTTCTTAGTTCCTTGTTTTCTTAGTTTCTTAGTTTCTTAGATTCTTAGTTTCTTAGTTTCATAGTTTCTTAGTTTCTTAGTTTCTTAGTTACATACTTTCTTAGTTTCTTAGTTTCATAGTTTCACAGTTTCTTAGTTTCTTAGTTTCTTAGTTTCTTAGTTTCTTAGTTTCTTAGTTTCTTAGTTTCTTAGTTTCTTCGTCTCTTAGATTGCTAGTTTCTCAGTTTCTTAGTTTCATAGTTGGTTAGTTTGTTAGTTTGTTAGTTTGTTAGTTTGTTAGTTTGTTAGTTTGTTAGTTTGTTAGTTTGTTAGTTTGTTAGTTTCTTAGATTCTTAGTTTCTTAGTTTCTTAGTTTCTTAGTTTCTTAGTTTCTTAGTTTCTTAGTTTCTTAGTTTCTTAGTTTCATAGCTTCCTAGTTTCTTAGTTGGTAGTTTGTTAGTTTGTTAGTTTGTTAGTTTGTTAGTATGTTAGTTAGTTAATTTGTTAGTTTCATAGATTCTTCGTTTCTTAGTTTCTTAGTTTCTTAGTTTCTTAGTTTCTTAGTTTCATAGTTTCTTAGTTTCTTAGCTTCCTAGTTTCTTAGTTTCTTAGTTTCTGGTTTCATAGTTTCGCAGTTTCTTAGTTTCTTAGTTCCTTAGTTTCATAGTTTCTTAGTTTCTTAGTTTCTTAGTTTCTTAGTTTCTTAGATTCCTAGTTTCTTAGATTCTTAGTTTCTTAGTTTCATAGTTTCTTAGTTGCATAGTTTCTTAGTTTCCTAGCTTCTTAGTTTCTTAGTTTCTTAGTTTCTTAGTTTCATAGTTTGTTAGTGTCTTAGATTCTTAGTTTCTTAGTTTCTTAGTTTCATAGTTTCATAGTTTCTTAGTCACTTAGATTCCTAGTTTCTTAGTTTCTTAGTTTCTTAGTTTCTTAGTTTGTTAGTGTATTAGATTCTTAGATTCTTAGTTTCTTAGTTTCTTAGTTTCTTAGCTTCTTAGTTTCTTAGTTTCTTAGTTTCTTAGTTTCTTAGTTTCTTAGCTTCTTAGTTTCTTAGTTTCTTAGATTCTTAGCTTCCTAGTTTCTTAGTTGGTAGTTTGTTAGTTTGTTAGTTTCTTAGTTTCTTAGTTTCCTAGTTTCTTAGTTTCTTAGTTTCTTAGTTTCTTAGTTTCTTAGCTTCTTAGTTTCTTAGTTTCTTAGTTTCTTAGCTTCCTAGTTTCTTAGTTTGTTAGTTTGTTAGTTTGTTAGTTTGTTAGTTTGTTAGTTTGTTAGTTAGTTAGTTTGTTAGTTTCATAGTTTCTTAGTTTCTTAGTTTCTTAGATTCTTAGTTTCTTAGTTTCTTAGTTTCATAGTTTCTTAGTTTCTTAGTTTCTTAGTTTCTTAGTTTCTTAGTTTCTTAGTTTCTTAGTTTCTTAGTGTCATAGTTTCTTAGTTTCTTAGTTTCTTAGTTTCTTAGTTTGTTAGTTTGTTAGTTTCCTAGTTTCTTAGTTTCTTAGTTTCTTAGTTTCTTAGTTTCTTAGTTTCTTAGTTTCTTAGTTTCTTAGTTTCTTAGCTTCCTAGTTTCTTAGTTTCTTAGATTGTTAGTTTCTTTGTATCATATTGCCTTAGTTTCTTAGTTTCATAGTTTCATAGCTGCTTCGTTTCTTAGTTCCTGAGTTTCTTAGTTTCTTAGTTTCTTAGTTTCTTAGTTTCTTAGTTTCTTAGTTTCTTAGTTTCTTAGTTTCGATGTTTCGATGTTTCTCAGTTTCATAGTTTGTTAGTGTGTTAGATTCATAGTTTCTTAGTTTCGTAGTCTCTTAGTTTCTTAGTTTCTCAGTTTCTTACTTTCTTAGTTTCGTAGTTTCTTAGTTTCTTAGTTTCTCAGTTTCTTACTTTCTTAGTTTCGTAGTTTCTTAGTTTCATAGCTTCTTAGTTTATTAGTATCTCAGTTTGTTAGTGTGTTAGATTCTTAGTTTCTTAGTTTCTTAGTTTCTTAGTGTGTTAGATTCTTAGTTTCTTAGTTTCTTAGTTTCTTAGTTTCTTAGTTTCATAGTTTCTTAGTTTCTTCGATTACTAGGTTCTTAGTTTCTTAGCTTCTTAGTTTCATAGCTCCTTACTCTCCTAGTTTCTTAGTTTCTTAGTTTCATAGCTTCTTAGTTTCTTAGTTTCTTAGTTTGTTAGTGTGTTAGATTCTTAGTTTCTTAGCTTCTTAGTTTCTTAGTTTCTTAGTTTCTTAGTTTCTTAGTTTCTTAGTTTCTTAGTTTCTTAGTTTCTTAGTTTCTTAGTTTCTTAGTTTCTTAGTTTATTAGTTTATTAGTTTATTAGTTTCTTAGTTTCTTAGTATCTTAATTTCTTAGTTTATTTCTTTCTTAGTTTATTAGTTTCTTGGCTTCATAGAGTCTTAGATTCTTAGATTCTTAGTTTCCTAGTTTCTTAGTTTCTTGCTTTCTTAGTTTCTTAGTATCATAGTTCCTTAGCTTCTTAGTTTCTTAGTTTCATAGTTTCTTAGTTTCTTAGTTTCTTTGTTAGTTAGTTTCTTAATTTCATAGCTTCTTAGTTTCTTAGTTTCTTAGTTTCTTAGTTTCTTAGTTTCTTAGTTTCATAGCTTCTTAGTTTCTTAGTTTCTTAGTTTCTTAGTTTCTTAGTATCCTAGTTTCTTAGTTTCTTAGTTTCTTCATTTCTTAGTTTCTTAGTTTCTTAGTTTCTTAGTTTCTTAGTTTCTTAGTTTCTTAGTTTCTTTGTTTCATAGTTTCTTAGATTCTTAGCTTCCTAGTTTCTTAGTTGGTAGTTTGTTAGTTTGTTAGTTTGTTAGTTTGTTAGTTTGTTAGTTTGTTAGTTTGTTAGTTTGTTAGTTTCTTAGTTTCTTAGTTTCTTAGTTTCTTAGTTTCTTAGATTCTTAGTTTCTTAGTTTCTTAGTTTCTTAGTTTCTTAGTTTCTTAGTTTCTTAGTTTCATAGTTTGCTAGTTTGTTAGTTTGTTAGTTTCTTAGTTTCATAGTTTCTTAGTTTCTTAGTTTCTTAGTTTCTTAGTTTCTTAGTTTCTTAGTTTCTTAGTTTCTTAGTTTCTTAGTTTCTTAGTTTCTAAGTTTGTTAGTTTGTTAGTTTGTTAGTTTGTTAGTTTGTTAGTTTGTTAGTTTGTTAGTTTGTTAGTTTGTTAGTTTGTTAGTTTCTTAGTTTCTTAGTTTCTTAGTTTCTTAGTTTCTTAGTTTCTTAGTTTCTAATTTCTTAGTTTCTTAGTTTCTTAGTTTCATAGATTCTTTGGTTCTTAGTTTGTTAGTTTGTTAGTTTTCTTTGTTTCATGGTTTCTTTGTTTCGCAGATTCTTAGTTTCACAGTTTCTTAGTTTCATAGTTTCTTAGTTTCATAGATTCTTAGTTTCTTAGTTTCTTAGTTTCTTAGTTTCTTAGTTTCTTAGTTTCTTAGCTTCTTTGTTTCTTATTTTTTTTAGGTTGTCAGTGTGTTAGATTCTTAGTTTCTTAGTTTCTTAGTTTCGTAGCTTCTTAGTTTGTTAGTTTCTTAGTTTCTTAGTTTCTTAGTTTCCTTCTCACTGAGTTTCGTATTTTCTTAGTTTCATAGCTTCTTAGTTTCTTAGATTCTTAGTTTCTTAGTTTCTTAGTTTCTTAGTTTCTTAGTTTCTTAGTTTCTTAGTTTCTTAGTTTCTTAGTTTCTTAGTCTCTTAGTTTCTTAGTTTCTTAGTTTCTTAGTATGATAGTTTGTTAGTTTGTTAGTTTGTTAGTTTGTTAGTTTGTTAGTTTGTTAGTTTGTTAGTTTGTTAGTTTGTTAGTTTGTTAGTTTGTTAGTTTGTTAGTTTGTTAGTTTGTTAGTTTGTTAGTTTGTTAGTTTGTTAGTTTGTTAGTTTGTTAGTTTGTTAGTTTGTTAGTTTGTTAGTTTGTTAGTTTGTTAGTTTGTTAGTTTGTTAGTTTGTTAGTTTGTTAGTTTGTTAGTTTGTTAGTTTGTTAGTTTGTTAGTTTGTTAGTTTGTTAGTTTGTTAGTTTGTTAGTTTGTTAGTTTGTTGGTTTGTTAGTTTGTTAGTTTGTTAGTTTGTTAGTTTGTTAGTTTGTTAGTTTGTTAGTTTGTTAGTTTGTTAGTTTGTTAGTTTGTTAGTTTGTTAGTTTCTTAGTTTCTTAGTTTCTTAGTTTCTTAGTTTCTTAGTATGATAGTTTGTTAGATTCTTAGTTTCATAGTTTCATAGATTCTTATCTTCTTAGTTTCTTAGTTTCTTAGTTACTTAGTTTCTTAGTTTCTTAGTTTGTTAGATTCATAGCTTCTTAGTTTCTTAGTTTCATGGTTTCTTAGTTTCGCAGATTCTTAGTTTCCCAGTTTCACAGTTTCTTAGTATCTTAGTTTATTAGTTTCTTAGTTTGTTAGTGTGTTAAATTCTTAGTTTCTTAGTGTCTTAGTTTCATAGTTTCTTAGTTCCTTATTTTCATAGTTTCTTAGTTTCTTAGTTTCTTAGTTTCTTAGTTTCTTTGTTTCTTATTTTCTTAGTTTCTTAGTTCCTCAGTTTCTTACTATCTTAGTTTCGTAGTTTCTTAGTTTCATAGCTTCTTAGTTTGTTAGTGTGTTAGATTCTTAGTTTCTTAGTTTCTTAGTTTCTTAGTTTCTTAGTTTCTTAGTTTCTTAGTTTCTTAGCTTCCTAGCTTCTTAGTTTCTTAGTTTCTTAGTCTCATAGCTTCCTAGTTTCTTAGTTGGTAGTTTGTTAGTTTGTTAGTTTGTTAGTTTGTTAGTTTGTTAGTTTGTTAGTTTGTTAGTTTGTTAGTTTGTTAGTTTGTTAGTTTGTTAGTTTGTTAGTTTGTTAGTTTGTTAGTTTGTTAGTTTGTTAGTTTGTTAGTTTGTTAGTTTGTTAGTTTCTTAGTTTCTTAATTTCTTAGTTTCTGAGTTCCTTTGTTTCTTAGTTTCTTAGTTTGTTATTGTGTTAGATTCTTAGTGTCATAGTTTCTTAGTTTCTTAGCTTCTTAGTTTCTCAGTTTCTTAGTTTCTTAGTTTCTTAGTTTCTTAGCTTGTTAGTGTGTTAGATTCTTAGTTTCTTAGTTTCTTAGTTTGTTAGTGTGTTAGATTCTTAGTTTCTTAGTTTCTTAGTTTCTTAGTTTCTTAGCTTCATAGTTTCTTAGTTTCTTAGTTCCTTATCTTCTTAGTTTCTTAGTTTCTTAGTTTCTTAGTTTCTTAGGTTATTATTTTCTTAGTTTGTTAGTGTGTTAGATTCTTAGTATCTTAGTTTCTTAGTTTCATAGTTTCTTAGTGCCTTATTTTCTTAGTTTCTTAGTTTCTTAGTTTCTTAGTATCCTAGTTTCTTAGTTTCTTAGTTTCCTAGTTTCTTAGTTTCTTAGTTTCTTAGTTTCTTAGTTTGTTAGTTGGTAGTTTGTTAGTTTGTTAGTTTGTTAGTTTGTTAGTTTGTTAGTTTGTTAGTTTGTTAGTTTGTTAGTTTGTTAGTTTGTTAGTTTGTTAGTTTGTTAGTTTTGTTAGGATTTAATGGGATTATATTATTTTACTGATCGGAAGCAAATAAGCGGGTTTTGTAACACATAACTTTATTTGAGACTTGCTCAGACCGTCCACGTTTTTACCACGTTTTACACTCCTCGCATAACCTAACCTCTCTAAAGCAACCGAGGAGCGCTCGGCTCCCTCCGCCGACTCTCGCTCACAATCGGCACTAGGCGGTTACATTTCAACACACCCTCTTAACCGACTAGCGTTAACAACCAATGTATATGTAAATCTGTATATAAATGTAAATATAGATGTTATTTTTATTTTATGACTTATATCTAGATTCTAAACAATTTTAATGATTTGGTTTCTCAATTCAATGAATTTTGCCCCATGTAGGGGTTTTGTTAGTATGTCTGCTAGTTGTGAATTAGTCGGACAATATGACACATCTATCAATCCACGTTTGTAATATTCATGTATGAAATGAAATTTAATTTCGATGTGTTTGTTTCGCTTGTTTACAATCCGCTTTTTATTATACTAATAGTACTTTGGTTATCAATTAACAGTTTGGCTTTGATTTCCTTTTCTGTTATGGCTTGTAATATACGTTTTAAATATATTAATTCTTTACAACATTCAGTTGCAGCTATAAATTCCGCTTCCGTTGTAGATAGCGTTACCATAGATTGTTTTCTTGAAGACCAGCTAATCGGCCCTCCGTTATAGAATATAATATAGCCTGACGTACTTTTTCTAGTCGTGACATCCCCAGCGAAGTCTGCATCGGTGTATCCTATTAATTCCCCTTTTTCATTTTCTATGTTTATACCATATGATAACTTCGCGTTGCTGCTACCTTGTAAATATCTTAATATACGCTTAGCCGCTATTACATTGCTACATGTAGGATTATTCATAAATCTACTTAAATAATTTACCGCAAAACATATATCTGGCCTTGTTTTTGATGAAAGATAGAGCAAACTACCTATCAATTCTCTATAAGGGAACACTTTATCCTCAATTGAATTTACATTCTCTTTGTTATCGCACATCGGTATGGATACTGCATTGCAATCATGCATGTTAAACTTCTTTAAAACATTAATTGTATAATCTGTTTGATCCAATTGAAGATATCCACCCCTTATATCAACATTTATCCCTAAGAATGTATGTACATTATTGCAGAACTTCATATTAAATTCTTTAGCTAATCTATTAATTAAAATACTTAATCTATCTTTATCTTCACTTATAATTATGCCATCATCAACATACACAGCCAAAATTGTGAAATTGCTACCCTTTACCTTAAACACGCATGGATCTGCCAGTATCGACACCAGTCCTACATCTTCTAGAAATTTTGTGAATCTGTCATTCCAACTAAGTGGAGCTTGTTTTAGTCCGTACAATGCTCTCTGTAACTTACAAGTTTTTGTGTCACCTGAGAAACCTTCGGGTAAGTGTATATATAAATCTTCCTTTAAATGCCCATAGAGAAATGCTGTCTTGACATCAAATTTGACTATATGCAAATTTTTCTGCGGAATGAGTGAAAATATTAATCGTAATACACTAAAATTAATTACGGGCGCGTACGTCTCTTCATAATCCATTCCCTTTCGCTGTTCGCACCCTCTGGCAACCAATCTGGCTTTATACGTTCCGTCCTCCTTAATTTTAAATACCCATCTTGTTGATAATATCTTCTTTCCAGTAACTTGATCTTCATTCACTTCTTTCCATGTTTCGTTTACTAATAATGACTCCTTTTCTTCATCAATTGCCTTTTTCCATTTTTCTGAGTCAACACTGTTCCAACACTTCAGTGTATGTCAAATGAGCATAATAATCACCGTATCTCTGAGGAACTGAACGAATTCGAGATCCTCTTCTAGGTGAGCTCTGTACATTTTCCTCTTCTCCAGATGTGCCTGTTTGCCATGCTTCATCTGCATCTAAATCATGATTTCCAGTTTCTTCTTCATCACTTTCTTCAAGACGTTCCTGGCTCTCTTGCTCGTCATCTTCATTTGTTAATTTTATGGTACACTTATTATTTGGTTTTTCTGAGATATCATCTGTTTCATCAAATATGACATCCCTGGCTATTACTATTTTCTTATTCTTATTATCCCAGAGTCTATATGAATTTTGTGTATATCCAACCAGATTATACATTTTGTTCCTTTCTTCTAATTTTCTGTTATGTGTAACTATTTTTGCATATGTTTTGCAGCCAAATATTTTAATGTTTTTCATATTAGGTGCTTCATTATACCACTTTTCTGCAGGAGTTTTGTCTGTTGCTTCTGTGGGAGATCTGTTAATTAAATAAACAGCAGTTCTAGCAGCTTCACCCCACATGTCTTTATTTAAGCCTGAGTCAAACAGTAAAGCTCGAGTTCTTTCGAGGATTGTACGATTAAGCCTCTCAGCTTTTCCATTTTTGTTGTGGAGAATATGGAGTTGTGAAATCCATTATTGTTCCATTCTTCTTGCACCAAGTCATCAGAGTAGTATTGGCAAATTCCTTGCCGTTGTCAGATCTTATTTTAAACGTTTTTATATCCCATTTATTCTGACATTGTTTTAAATAGTATATTATTGTATCTGCAGCTTCAAATTTACCTTTAATAGGAAATATTGCTGCAAAATGTGTAAAATCATCTAAAATGGTGACAAAATATCGTTTGTTATCCCATGTAGGTGGATCAATTGGTCCACATACATCAGTGTGTACAATCTCCAACACTCTTGTGGCTCTGGTTCTTTCTTTAGTGAAGGGCATCCTTGTCTGTTTAGCCCTTGCACATATATCACAGAAACTTGTTCCAACATTTCCTGTGAGCTTTATACCGGTGCTTAAATCTGTTAGTTTTCTAAGATTTGCAAAACTAATGTGTCCAAGACGTCGATGCCATAGCAAGTTGTCTTCTGACCTTGCCAAGTATGATCCGTTCATTACAGGCATGTCTAATTCTACAGTGTACAGCCCATCTGGCGTTTTAGTTCCTTTTAATATTATTTTGCCACCTTTTTAAATTTAGACATTTATTTTTTTAAATTTTAATTGTCCACCCATATCTGTTATTGCATTAACGGATAGTAAATTACATGAAAGATCAGGATCAGCTAATACATTTGTAAGTGTACATCTTGTTGAGTTAATGGTTCCTATACCTGTACCTTTTAACATACTGTCATTTTGGCAGTTTTATTTCAGTATTTGATTCTTCTACGTCTTTAAGCATTTCTCTGTTTTTAGTCATGTGCGTTGATGCACCTGAATCAACTACCCATTCATTAGTCCTTACGCTGTTTATTGTTTCAGTTACTAATGACAGAAACATACCTTGTTAGCATCTTTTTCTAGTTGTGTTATTTTTGATTGCGGAAATAACAGTTTCTTTCTTCATGATTTGTTTTCTTGCAAATCCCACAACGTGACTGTGATCTCCAGTCACTATTTCCTTTGCCCTTATGTGTATTTCCTGTGTTATTTTTATAATTCGTCTTACGACTGTCTTGCCCTGATGCTTTACAGTCTCTGGCCAGATGATTTAGTCCATTACACATATACCACTTCACACTACGGACGTTTGGAACGCAACTAAATCTTCCTTATTTCTGTCAGTGTTGAGTCTATTTTCTTCAAGTAATAATCTTGATGTTAGATTTGTCATTGTTCTTTCTGATTCTGCTGTAGATTCCCATGCACTTGCAAAGTGTTTGTATTGATGTGGTAGTGTTGCAAGTATTTTAGTCATTAACATTGTGTTATCTATTTGTTGGTTTAGTGCATTTAACTTATATGCAAGATTCTCCAATGTACTTATATGTGTTGCAATATCAGTATTTTTGAAATGTGTGATTGAAAAATTGTTGCAGAAGTATACATTTTTGTTGCTGTGTGTCTCTCTCATATATTGCACTTAATTTCTGAAACATCTCCTTGGATGATCTACAATTCAACAAATGGCTCAGCGGTATCTTATTTATTGTCGTTATGATTATTTTCTGTGCTTTAGCATCCTTTAAAGTCCAGTCGGCCTTTTCTTTTTCGGTCATGGTTTCAGTTATCACTTTTATGCCGTTCACTATTTCATACAAATTCGACGATTTTAGCATTATTGTAATTTGGAATTTCCACATTTGGAAATTTGCACTATCTGTAAGTTTCTCTATTAGCACTGTTTCTTCGTTGTGTTCAGCCATTTCTTTGGAGATTTCTAACCACGTTTTAAATCACAGAACGTAATCCAATAAATCCTCTTATTAATTACTACTTTTAGTTTTTTTATTATAATACTGGGCCCATAACCTGATAGGATTTAATGGGATTATATTATTTTACTGATCGGAAGCAAATAAGCGGGTTTTGTAACACATAACTTTATTTGAGACTTGCTCAGACCGTCCACGTTTTTACCACGTTTTACACTCCTCGCATAACCTAACCTCTCTAAAACAACCGAGGAGCGCTCGGCTCCCTCCGCCGACTCTCGCTCACAATCGGCACTAGGCGGTTACATTTCAACAAGTTTGTTAGTTTGTTAGTTTGTTAGTTTGTTAGTTTGTTAGTTTGTTAGTTTGTTAGTTTGTTAGTTTGTTAGTTTGTTAGTTTCTTAGTTTCTTAGTTTCTTAGTTTCTTAGTTTCTTAGTTTCTTAGTTTCTTAGTATGTCAGTGTGTTAGATTCTTAGTTTCTTAGTTTCTTAGTTTCTTAGCTTCTTAGTTTCTTAGTTTCTTAGTTTCTTAGTTTCTTAGTTTCTTAGCTTCCTAGTTTCTTAGTTGGTAGTTTGTTAGTTTGTTAGTTTGTTAGTTTGTTAGTTTGTTAGTTTGTTAGTTTGTTAGTTTGTTAGTTTGTTAGTTTGTTAGTTTGTTAGTTTGTTAGTTTGTTAGTTTGTTAGTTTCTTAGTTTCTTAGTTTCTTAGTTTCTTAGTTTCTTAGTTTCTTAGTTGCTAGTTTGTTAGTTTCTTAGTTTCTTAGTTTCTTAGTTTCTTAGTTTCTTAGTTTCTTAGTTTCTTAGTTTCTTAGTTTCTTAGTTTCTTAGTTTCTTAGTTTCTTAGTTTACTAGTTTCTTAGTTTCTTAGTTTCTTAGTTTCTTAGTTTCTTAGTTTCTTAGTTTCTTAGTTTCTTAGTTTCTTAGTTTCTTAGTTTCTTACTTTCTTAGTTTCTTAGTTTCTTAGTTTCATAGTTTCTTAGTTTCTTAGTTTGTCAGTTTCTTCTTGGTTTCTTAGATGTCTTAGTTTCCTAGCTTCTTAGTTTCTTAGTTTCTTAGTTTCTTAGTTTCTTAGTTTCTAGTTTCTTAGTTTACTAGTTTCATATTTACTTAGTTTCTTAGTTTCTTAGTTTCTTAGTTTCTTAGTTTCTTAGTTTCTTAGTTTCTTAGTTTCTTAGTTTCTTAGTTTCTTAGTTTCTTAGTTTCTTAGTTTCTTAGTTTCTTAGTTTCTTAGTTTCTTAGTTTCTTAGTTTCTTAGTTTCTTAGTTTCTTAGTTTCTTAGCTTCTTAGTTTCTTAGTTTCTTAGTTTCTTAATTTCTTAGTTTCTAAATTTCATAGTTTACTAGTTTCTTAGTTTCTTAGTTTCTTGGTTTCTTAGTTTCCTAGTTTCTTAGTTTCTTAGTTTCTTCATTTCTTAGTTTCTTAGTTTCTTAGTTTCTTAGTTTCTTAGTTTCTTAGTTTCTTAGTTTCTTAGTTTCTTAGTTTCTTAGTTTCTTAGTTTCTTAGTTTCATAGTTTCTTAGTTTCTTAATTGGTAGTTTGTTAGTTTGTTAGTTTGTTAGTTTGTTAGTTTGTTAGTTTGTTAGTTTGTTAGTTTGTTAGTTTGTTAGTTTGTTAGTTAGTTAGTTTCTTAGTTTCTTAGTTTCTTAGTTTCTTAGTTTCTTAGTTTCTTAGTTTCTTAGTTTCTTAGTTTCTTAGTTTCTTAGTTTACTAGTTTCTTAGTTTCATAGTTTCATAGTTTCTTAGTTTCTTAGTTTCTCAGTTTCTTAGTTTCTTAGTTTCTTAGTTTCTTAGTTTCTTTGTTTAGTAGTTTGTTAGTTTGTTAGTTTGTTAGTTTGTTAGTTTGTTAGTTTGTTAGTTTGTTAGTTTGTTAGTTTGTTAGTTTGTTAGTTTGTTAGTTTGTTAGTTTCTTAGTTTGTTAGTTTGTTAGTTTGTTAGTTTGTTAGTTTGTTAGTTTGTTAGTTTCTTAGTTTCTTAGTTTGTTAGTTTGTTAGTTTGTTAGTTTGTTAGTTTGTTAGTTTGTTAGTTTGTTAGTTTGTTAGTTTGTTAGTTTGTTAGTTTGTTAGTTTGTTAGTTTGTTAGTTTGTTAGTTTGTTAGTTTCTTAGTTTCTTAGTTTCTTAGTTTGTTAGTTTGTTAGTTTCTTAGTTTGTTAGTTTGTTAGTTTGTTAGTTTGTTAGTTTCTTAGTTTGTTAGTTTCTTAGTTTCTTAGTTTCTTAGTTTCTTAGTTTGTTAGTTTCTTAGTTTCATAGTTTCTTAGTTTCACAGTTTCTTAGTTTCTTAGTTTCTTAGTTTCTTAGTTTCTTAGTTTGTTAGTTTGTTGGTTTGTTAGTTTGTTAGTTTCTTAGTTTCTTAGTTTCTTAGTTTCTTAGTTTCTTAGTTTCTTAGTTTCTTAGTTTCTTAGTTTCTTAGTTTCTTAGTTTCTTAGTTTCTTAGTTTCTTAGTTTCTTAGTTTCTTAGTTTGTTAGTTTCTTAGTTTGTTAGTTTGTTAGTTTGTTAGTTTGTTAGTTTCTTAGTTTCTTAGTTTCTTAGTTTCTTAGTTTCTTAGTTTCTTAGTTTGTTAGTTTCTTAGTTTCTTAGTTTCTTAGTTTCTTAGTTTCTTAGTTTCTTAGTTTCTTAGTTTCTTAGTTTCTTAGTTTCTTAGTTTCTTAGTTTCTTAGTTTCTTAGTTTCTTAGTTTCTTAGTTTCTTAGTTTGTTAGTTTCTTAGTTTCTTAGTTTCTTAGTTTCTTAGTTTCAGTTTCTTAGTTTCTTAGTTTCTTAGTTTGTTAGTTTGTTAGTTTGTTAGTTTGTTAGTTTCTAAGTTTCTTAGTTTCATAGTTTCTTAGTTTCTTAGTTTCTTAGTTTCTTAGTTTCTTAGTTTCTTAGTTTCTTAGTTTCTTAGTTTCTTAGTTTCTTAGTTTCTTAGTTTCTTAGTTTGTTAGTTTCTTAGTTTGTTAGTTTCTTAGTTTCTTAGTTTCTTAGTTTCTTAGTTTCTTAGTTTCTTAGTTTCTTAGTTTGTTAGTTTCTTAGTTTCTTAGTTTCTTAGTTTCTTAGTTTCTTAGTTTCTTAGTTTCTTAGTTTCTTAGTTTCTTAGTTTCTTAGTTTCTTAGTTTCTTAGTTTCTTAGTTTCTTAGTTTCTTAGTTTCTTAGTTTCTTAGTTTCTTAGTTTCTTAGTTTCTTAGTTTCTTAGTTTCTTAGTTTCTTAGTTTCTTAGTTTCTTAGTTTCTTAGTTTCTTAGTTTCTTAGTTTCTTAGTTTCTTAGTTTCTTAGTTTCTTGGTTTCTTAGTTTCTCAGTTTCTTAGTTTCTTAGTTTCTTAGTTTCTTAGTTTCTTAGTTTCTTAGTTTCTTAGTTTCTTAGTTTCTTGGTTTATTGGTTTCTTAGTTTCCTAGTTTCTTAGTTTCTTAGTTTCTTAGTTTCTTTGTTTCTTGGTTTCTTAGTTTCTTAGTTTCTTAGTTTCTTAGTTTCTTAGTTTCTTAGTTTCTTAGTTTCTTAGTTTCTTAGTTTCTTAGTTTCTTAGTTTCTTAGTTTCTTAGTTTCATAGTTTCTTAGTTTCTTAGTTTCTTAGTTTCTTAGTTTCTTAGTTTCTTAGTTTCTTAGTTTCTTAGTTTCTTAGTTTCTTAGTTTCTTAGTTTCTTAGTTTCTTAGTTTCTTAGTTTCTTAGTTTCTTAGTTTCTTAGTTTCTTAGTTTCTTTTTTCTTAGTTTCTTAGTTTCTTAGTTTCTTAGTTTCTTAGTTTCTTAGTTTCTTAGTTTGTTAGTTTCTTAGTTTGTTAGTTTCTTAGTTTCTTAGTTTCTTAGTTTCTTAGTTTCTTAGTTTCTTAGTTTCTTAGTTTCTTAGTTTCTTAGTTTCTTAGTTTCTTAGTTTCTTAGTTTCTTAGTTTCTTTGTTTCTTTGTATCTTAGTTTCTTAGTTTCTTAGTTTCTTAGTTTCTTAGTTTCTTAGTTTCTTAGTTTCTTAGTTTCTTAGTTTCTTTGTTTCTTAGTTTCTTAGTTTCTTAGTTTCTTAGTTTCTTAGTTTCTTAGTTTCTTAGTTTCCATTTCCTTAGTTTCTTAGTTTCTTAGTTTCTTAGTTTCTTAGTTTCTTAGTTTCTTAGTTTCTTAGTTTCTTAGTTTCTTAGTTTCTTAGTTTCTTAGTTTCTTAGCTTCTTAGTTTCTTAGTTTCTTAGTTTGTTAGTTTCTTGGTTTCTTAGTTTCTTAGTTTCTTAGTTTCTTAGTTTCTTAGTTTCTTAGTTTCTTAGTTTCTTAGTTTCTTAGTTTCTTAGTTTCTTAGTTTCTTAGTTTCTTAGTTTCTTAGTTTCTTAGTTTCTTAGTTTCTTAGTTTCTTAGTTTCTTAGTTTCTTAGTTTCTTAGTTTCTTAGTTTCTTAGTTTCTTGGTTTCTTAGCTTCTGGTTTCTTAGTTTCTTAGCTTCTTAGTTTCATACTTTCATAGTTTCTTAGTTTCTTAGTTTCTTAGTTTCTTAGTTTCTTAGTTTCTTAGTTTCTTAGTTTCTTAGTTTCTTAGTTTCTTAGTTTCTTAGTTTCTTAGTTTCTTAGTTTGTTAGTTTGTTAGTTTGTTAGTTTGTTAGTTTGTTAGTTTGTTAGTTTGTTAGTTTCTTAGTTTGTTAGTTTCTTAGTTTCTTAGTTTCTTAGTTTCTTAGTTTCTTAGTTTCTTAGTTTCTTAGTTTCTTAGTTTCTTAGTTTCTTAGTTTCTTAGTTTCTTAGTTTCTTAGTTTCTTTGTTTCTTTGTATCTTAGTTTCTTAGTTTCTTAGTTTCTTAGTTTCTTAGTGTCTTAGTTTCTTAGTTTCTTATTTTCTTAGTTTCTTAGTTTCTTAGTTTCTTAGTTTCTTAGTTTCTTAGTTTCTTAGTTTCTTAGTTTCTCAGTTTCATGGTTTCTTATTTTCCCTTTTCTTAGTTTCTTAGTTTCTTAGTTTCTTAGTTCCTTAGTTTCTCAGTTTCTTAGTTTCTTAGTTTCGTAGCTTCTTAGTTTCTTAGTTTCTTAGTGTCTTAGTTTCTTAGTTTCTTAGTTTCTTAGTTTCTTAGTTTCTTAGTTTCTTAGTTTCTTAGTTTCTTAGTTTCTTAGTTTCTTAGTTTCTTAGTTTCTTAGTTTCTTAGTTTCTTAGTTTCTTAGTTTCTTAGTTTCTTAGTTTCTTCTTAGTTTCTTAGTTTCTTAGTTTCTTAGTTTCTTAGTTTCTTAGTTTCTTAGTTTCTTAGTTTCTTAGTTTCTTAGTTTCTTAGTTTCTTAGTTTCTTAGTTTCTTAGTTTCTTAGTTTCTTAGTTTCTTAGTTTCTTAGTTTCTTAGTTTCTTAGTTTCTTAGTTTCATAGTTTCTTAGTTCCTTATTTTCTTAGTTTCTTAGTTTCTTAGTTTCTTAGTTTCTTAGTTTCTTTGTTTCTTAGTTTCTTAGTTTGTTTCTGTGTTACATTCTTAGTTTCTTAGTTTCTTAGTTTCTTAGTTTCTTAGTTTCTTAGTTTCTTAGTTTCTTAGTTTCTTAGTTTCTTAGTTTCTTAGTTTCTTAGTTTCATGGTTTCTTAGTTTCATAGATTCTTAGTTTCTTAGTTTCTTAGTTTCTTTGTTTCTTAGTTTCTTAGTTTGTTTGTGTGTTAGATTCTTAGTTTCTTAGTTTCTTAGTTTCTTAGTTTCTTAGTTTCTTAGTTTCCTAGTTTCTCAGTTTCCTACTAACTGAGTTTCGTATTTTCTTAGCTTCATAGCTTCTTAGTTTCTTAGTTTCTTAGTTTCTTAGTTTCTTAGTTTCTTAGTTTCTTAGTTTCTTAGTTTCTTAGTTTCTTAGTTTCTTTGTTTCTTAGTTTCTTAGTTTCTTAGTTTCTTAGTTTCTTAGTTTCTTAGTTTCTTAGTTTCTTAGTTTCTTAGTTTCTTAGTTTCTTAGTTTCTTAGTTTCTTAGTTTCTTAGTTTCTTAGTTTCTTAGTTTCTTAGTTTGTTAGTTTCTTAGTTTCTTAGTTTCTTAGTTTCTTAGTTTCTTAGTTTCTTAGTTTCTTAGTTTCTTAGTTTCTTAGTTTCTTAGTTTCTTAGTTTCTTAGTTTCTTAGTTTCTTAGTTTCATAGTTTCTTAGTTTCTTAGTTTCTTAGTTTCTTAGTTTCTTAGTTTCTTAGTTTCTTGGTTCTTAGTTTCTTAGTTTCTTAGTTTCTTAGTTTCTTAGTTTCTTAGTTTCTTAGTTTCTTAGTTTCTTAGTTTCTTAGTTTCTTAGTTTCTTAGTTTCTTAGTTTCTTAGTTTCTTGGTTTCTTAGTTTCTTAGTTTCTTAGTTTCTTAGTTTCTTAGTTTCTTAGTTTCTTAGTTTCTTATTTTCATAGTTTCATAGATTCTTTGGTTCATAGTTTGTTAGTTTCTTAGTTTCTTAGTTAGTTAGATGGTTAGTTTCTTAGATTGTTAGTTTGTTAGTTTGTTAGTTTGTTAGTTTGTTAGTTTGTTAGTTTGTTAGTTTGTTAGTTTGTTAGTTTCATAGTTTCTTAGTTTCTTAGTTTCTTAGTTTCTTAGTTTCTTAGTTTCTTAGTTTCTTAGTTTGTTAGTTTGTTAGTTTGTTAGTTTGTTAGTTTCTTAGTTTCTTAGTTTCTCTGTTTCTTTGTTTCTTTGTATCTTAGTTTCCTAGTTCCTTAGTTTCTTAGTTTCATAGTTTCATAGTTTCTTAGATTCTTAGTTTCTTAGTTTCTCAGTTTCTCAGTTTCTTAGTTTCTTAGTTTCTTAGTTTCTTAGTTTCTTAGTTTCATAGATTCTTCGCTTCTTAGTTTCTTAGTTCCGCAGTTTCTTAGTTTCATAGCTTCTTAGTTTCTTTGTTTCTTAGTTTGTTAGTATCTTAGTTTCTTAGTTTCTTAGTTTCTTAGTTTCATAGTTTCATAGTTCCTTATTTTCATACTTTCTTAGTTTCTTAGTTTCTTAGTTTCTTTGTATCTTAGTTTCATAGTTTCTTAGTTTCTTAGTTCCTTATCTTCTTAGTTTCTTAGTTTCTTAGTTTCTTAGTTTCTTAGTTTCTTAGTTTCTTAGTTTCTTAGTTTCTTATTTTCTTAGTTTGTTAGTGTGTTAGATTCTTAGTTTCTTAGTTTCTTAGTTTCTTAGTTCCTTAGTTTCTTAGTTTCTTAGTTTCTTAGTTTCTTAGTTTCTTAGTTTCTTAGTTTCTTAGTCTCTTAGTTTCTTAGTTTCTTAGTTTCATAGTTTCATAGTTCCTTATTTTCTTAGTTTCTTAGTTTCTTAGTTTCTTAGTTTCTTAGTATCATAGATTCTTAGTTTCTTAGTTTCTTAGTTTCTTAGTTTCTTAGTTTCTTAGTTTCTTAGTTTCTTAGTTTCTTAGTTTCTTAGTTTCTTAGTTTCTTAGTTTCTTAGTTTCTTAGCTTCTTAGTTTCTTAGTTTCTTAGTTTCTTAGTTTCATAGTTTCTTAGTTTCTTTGATTCCTAGTTTCTTAGTTTCTTAGTTTCTTAGTTTCTTAGCTTATTTGTTCCTTGGTTTGTTAGTGTGTTAAATTCTTAGATTCTTAGTTTCTTAGCTTCATAGGGTCTTAGTTTCTTAGTTTCTTAGTTTCTTAGTTTGTTAGCTTGTTAGTTTCTTAGTTTCATTTGGTAGTGTCATAGTTTCATAGTTTCTTAGTTCCTTAATTTCTTAGTTTCTTAGCTTCTTAGTTCCTTAGTTTCTTAGTTTCATAGTTTCTTTGTATCTTAGTTTCCTAGTTTCTTAGTTTCTTAGTTGCATAGTTTCTTAGTTTCCTAGCTTCTTTGTTTCTTTGTTTCTTTGTATCTTAGTTTCTTAGTTTCCTAGTTTCTTAGTTTCATTGTGTCATATTTTCTTTGTTCCTTATTTGCTTAGTTTCTTAGTTTCGTAGTTTCTTAGTTTCATAGTTTCTTTGTTTCTCAGTTTCTTAGTTCCTTAGTTTCTTAGTTTCTTAGTTTCTTAGTTTCTTAGCTTCTTAGTTTCTTAGTTTCTCAGTTTGTTAGTATCATGGTTTCTTAGCATCTCAGTTTCTTAGTTTCGCAGATTCATAGCTTCTTAGTTTCTTAGTTTCTTAGTTTCCTAGTTTCTTAATTTCATGGTTTCTTAGCATCTCAGTTTCTTAGTTTCTTAGATTCTTAGTTTTTTAGTTTCTTAGTTTCATAGCTTCTTAGTTTCTTAGTTTCTTAGTTTCTTAGTTTCATGGTTTCTTAGCATCTCAGTTCCTTGGTTTCCCAGACCCTTAGTTTCTTGCTTTATTAGTTTCTTAGTTTCTTTGTTTCTTAGTTTCATAGTTTGTTAGCATCTCAGTTTGTTAGTTTCTTAGATTCTTAGTTTCTTAGTTTCTTAGATTCTTAGTTTCTTAGTTTGCTAGTTTGTTAGTTTGTTAGTTTGTTAGTTTGTTAGTTTGTTAGTTTGTTAGTTTGTTAGTTTGTTAGTTTGTTAGTTTTTTAGTTTCTTAGTTTCTTAGTTTCTTAGTTTCTTAGTTTCTTAGTTTCTTAGTTTCTTAGTTTCTTAGTTTCTTAGTTTCTTAGTTTCTTAGTTTCTTAGTTTCTTAGTTTCTTTGTTTCTTTGTATCCTAGTTTCTTAGTTTCCTAGTTTCTTAGTTTCATAGTGTCAAACTTTCTTAGTTCCTTATTTGCTTAGTTTCCTAGTTTCTTCCTTTCGTAGTTTCTTAGTTTCTTAGTTTCTTAGTTTCTTAGTTTGTTAGTTTCTTAGATTCTTAGTTTCTTAGTTTCTTAGTTTCTTAGTTTCTTTGTTTCTTAGTTTCATAGTTTCATGGTTTCTTAGCATCTCAGTTTCTTAGTTTCACAGGTTATTAGTTTCATAGGTTTTTAGTTTCCTAGTTTCTTAGTTTCTTAGTTTCTTAGTTTCTTAGTTTCTTAGTTTCTTAGTTTCTTAGTTTCATAGTTCTATGGTTTCTTAGCATCTCAATTTCTTAGTTTCGCAGATTATTAGTTTCTTAGGTTTTTAGTTTCCTTGTTTCTTAGTTTCTTAGTTTCTTTGTTTCTTAGTTTCTTAGTTTCTGAGTTGGTAGACAGCTCGTTTGTTAGTTTGTTAGTTTGTTAGTTTGTTAGTTTGTTAGTTTGTTAGTTTGTTAGTTTGTTAGTTTGATAGTTTGTTAGTTCGTTAGTTTGTTAGTTTCTTAGTTTCATACTTCCTTAGTTGCTTAGTTTCCTAGTTTCTTAGTTTCTTAGTTTCTTAGTTTTATAGTTTCTTAGTTTCGTTGTTTCTTAGTTTCTTAGTTTCGTTGTTTCTTAGTTTCTTAGTTTCTTAGTTTCTTAGTTTCATAGTTTCTTAGTTCCTTATTTTCTTAGTTTCTTAGTTTCATACTTCCTTAGTTGCTTAGTTTCCTAGTTTCTTAGTTTCTTAGTTTCTCAGTTTCTTAGCTTCCTAGTTTCTTAGTTTCTCAGTTTCATAGTTTCAGAGTTTCATAGTTTCATAGTTTCTTAGTATCTTAGTTTCTTAGTGTCGTAGTTTCATAGTTTCTTAGCTTCTGAGTTTCATCGTTACCTCGTTCCTTATTTTCTTAGTTTCTTAGTTTCTTAGTATCTTAGTTCCTAGTTTCATAGTTTCTTAGTTTCTTAGTTTCTTAGCTTCGTAGTTGCTAAGATTCTTAGTTTCCTAGTTCATTAGTTTCTTAGTTTCTTAGTTTCTTAGTTTCTTAGTTTCTTAGTTTCTTAGTTTCTTAGTTTCTTAGTTTCTTAGTTTCTTAGTTTCTTAGTTTCTTAGTTTCTTAGTTTCTTAGTTTCTTAGTTTCTTAGTTTCTTAGTTTTTTAGTTTGTTAGTTTGTTAGTTTGTTAGTTTGTTAGTTTGTTAGTTTGTTAGTTTGTTAGTTTGTTAGTTTGTTAGTTTGTTAGTTTCTTTGTTTCTTTGTATCTTAGTTTCCTAGTTTCTTAGGTTCTTAGTTTCATAGTTTCATAGTTTCTTAGTACCTTATTTTCTTAGTTTCTTAGTTTCTTAGTTTCTTAGTTTCTTAGTTTCTTAGTTTCATAGTTTCTTAGTGTCTTTGTTCCTTTGTATCATAGTTTCTTAGTTTCTTAGTTTCATGGTTTCTTAGTTTCGCAGATTCTTAGTTTTCCAGTTTCTTAGTTTCTTAGTTTATTAGTTTCTTAGTTTGTTAGTGTGTTAGATTCTTAGTTTCATAGTTTCTCAGTTTCTTAGCTTCCTAGTTTCTCAGTTTCTTAGTTTCTTAGTACCTTATTTTCTTAGTTTCTTAGTTTCCTAGTTTCTTAGTTCCTTATCTTCTTAGTTTCTTAGTTTCTTAGTTTCTTAGTTTCTTATTTTCTTAGTTTGTTAGTGTGTTAGAATCTTAGTTTCTTAGTTTCTTAGTTGCTCAGTTTTATAGTGTCATGGATTCTTAGTTTCTTAGTTTCTTAGTTTCTTAGTTTCTTAGTTTCTTAGTTTCTTAGTTTCTTAGTTTCTTAGTTTCTTAGTTTCTCAGTTTCTTAGTTTCTTAGTTTCTTAGATTCTGAGTTTTTCAGTTTGTTAGTATGTTAGTTTGTTAGTTTGTTAGTTTGTTAGTTTGTTAGTTTGTTAGTTTGTTAGTTTCTTAGTTTCTTAGTTTGTTAGTTTGTTAGTTTGTTAGTTTGTTAGTTTCTTAGTTTCTTAGTTTCTTAGTTTCTTAGTTTCTTAGTTTCTTAGTTTCTTAGTTTCTTAGTTTCTTAGTTTCTTAGTTTCTTAGTTTCTTAGTTTCTTAGTTTCTTAGTTTCTTAGTTTCTTAGTTTCTTAGTTTCTTAGTTTCTTAGTTTGTTAGTTTGTTAGTTTGTTAGTTTGTTAGTTTGTTAGTTTGTTAGTTTGTTAGTTTGTTAGTTTGTTAGTTTGTTAGTTTGTTAGTTTGTTAGTTTGTTAGTTTCTTAGTTTCTTAGTTCCTTAGTTTCTTAGTTTCTTAGTTTCTTAGTTTCTTAGTTTCTTAGTTTCTTAGTTTCTTAGTTCCTTATTTTCTTAGTTTCTTAGTTTCTTAGTTCCTCAGTTTCTTAGTTTCTTAGTTTCTTAGTTTCTTAGTTTCTCAGTTTCTTATCTTCCTAGTTTCTTAGTTTCTCAGTTTCATAGTTTCATAGTTTCATAGTTTCATAGTTTCTTAGTATCTTAGTTTCTTAGTATCGTAGTTTCATAGTTTCTTAGCTTCTGAGTTTCATCGTTTCCTAGTTCCTTATTTTCTTAGTTTCTTAGTTTCTTAGTTTCTTAGTTTCTTAGTACTTTAGTTCCTAGTTTCATAGTTTCTTAGTTTCATAGTTTCTTAGCTTCCTAGTTGCTAAGATTCTTAGTTTCCTAGTTCCTTATTTTCTTATTTTCTTAGTTTCTTAGTTTCTTAGTTTCTTAGTTTCCTAGTTTCTTAGTTTCTTACTTTTTTAGTTTCTTAGTCTCCTAGTTTCTTAGTTTCTTAGTTTCTTACTTTCTAAGTTTCTTAGTTTCTTAGCTTCTTAGTTTCTTAGTTTCTTAGTTTGTTAGTATCATGGTTTCTTAGCATCTCAGTTTCTTAGTTTCGCAGATTCATAGCTTCTTAGTTTCTTAGTTTCTTAGTTTCCTAGTTTCTTAATTTCATGGTTTCTTAGCATCTCAGTTTCTTAGTTTCTTAGATTCTTAGTTTTTTAGTTTCATAGTTTCATAGTTTCATAGTTTCTTAGTATCTTAGTTTCTTAGTATCGTAGTTTCATAGTTTCTTAGCTTCTGAGTTTCATCGTTTCCTAGTTCCTTATTTTCTTATTTTCTTAGTTTCTTAGTTTCTTAGTTTCTTAGTTTCCTAGTTTCTTAGTTTCTTAGTTTCTTAGTTTCTTAGTTTCTTATTTTCTTTGTTTCTTAGTTTCTTAGATTCTTAGTTTCTTAGTTTCCTAGTTTCTTAGTTTCTTAATTTCTTAGTTTCTTAGTTTCTTAGTTTCTTAGTTTCTTAGTTTCTTTGTTTCTCAGTTTCTTAGTTCCTTAGTTTCTTAGTTTCTTAGTTTCTTAGTTTCTTAGCTTCTTAGTTTCTTAGTTTCTCAGTTTGTTAGTATCATGGTTTCTTAGCATCTCAGTTTCTTAGTTTCTTAGATTCATAGCTTCTTAGTTTCTTAGTTTCTTAGTTTCTTAGTTTCTTAGTTTCTTAGTTTCTTAGTTTCTTAGTTTCTTAGTTTCTTAGTTTCTTAGATTCTTAGTTTCTTAGTTTCTTAGATTCTTAGTTTCTTAGTTTCCTAGTTTCTTAGTTTCTTAGTTTCTTAGTTTCTTAGTTCCTTAGCTTCTTAGTTTCTTAGATTCTTAGTTACTTAGCTTCTTAGTTTCATAGTTTCTTAGTTCCTTAGTTTCTTAGTTTCGTAGTTTCATAGTTTCTTAGTTTCTTAGTTTCTTAGTTTCTTAGTTTCTTAGTTTCTCAGTTTCTTAGCTTCCTAGTTTCTTAGTTTCTCAGTTTCATGGTTTCATAGTTTCATAGTTTCATAGTTTCTTAGTATCTTAGTTTCTTAGTATCGTAGTTTCATAGTTTCTTAGCTTCTGAGTTTCATCGTTTCCTAGTTCCTTATTTTCTTAGTTTCTTAGTTTCTTAGTATCTTAGTTCCTAGTTTCATAGTTTCTTAGTTTCTTAGTTTCTTAGCTTCCTAGTTGCTAAGATTCTTAGTTTCCTAGTTCCTTAGTTTCTTAGTTTCTTAGATTCTTAGTTTCTTAGTATGTTAGTGTGTTAGATTCTTAGATTCCTAGTTTCTTTGTTTCTCAGTTTCTTAGTTTGATAGTTTGATAGTTTCTTAGTTTCTTAGTTTCTTAGTATCGTAGTTTCATAGTTTCTAAGCTTCTGAGTTTCATTGTTTCTTAGTTCCTCATTTTCTTAGTTTCTTAGTTTCGTAGTTTCTTAGTCTCTTAGTTCCTAGTTTCTTAGTTTCTTAATTTCTTAGTTTCTTAGTTTCCTAGTTTCTTAGTTCGTAGTTTGTTAGTCTGTTAGTTTGTTAGTTTGTTAGTTTGTTAGTTTGTTAGTTTGTTAGTTTGTTAGTATGTTAGTTTCTTAGTTTCTTAGTTTCTTAGTTTCATAGTATCTTAGTTTCTTAGTTTCTTAGTTTCTTAGTTTCTTAGTTTCTTAGTTTCTTAGTTTCATAGTTTCTTAGTACCTTAGTTTCATAGCTTCTTAGTTTCTTAGTTTCTTAGTTTCTTAGTTTCTTAATTTCATAGTTTCTTAGTTTCTTTGTTCCTTTGTATCATAGTTTCTTAGTTTCTTAGTTTCGTAGTCTCTTAGTTTCTTAGTTCCTTAGTTTCTTAGTATCTTAGTTTGTTAGTGTGTTAGATTCTTGGTTTCTTAGTTTCTGAGCTTCTTAGTTTCTCAGTTTCTTAGTTTCATAGTTTCATAGTTTCTTAGTTTCTTAGTTTCGTAGTTTCTTAGTATATTAGTGTGTTAGATTCATAGTTTCTTACTTTCTTAGTTTCTTAGATTCTTAGTTTCTTAGTTTTTTTGTTTCTTAGTTTCTTAGTTTGATAGTGTGTTAGATTCTTAGTTTCTTAGTTTCTTAGTTTCTTTTCTTAGTTTCGTAGTCTCTTAGTTTCTTAGTTTCTCAGTTTCTTACTTTCTTAGTTTCGTAGTTTCTTAGTTTCATAGCTTCTTAGTTTCTTAGTTTCTTAGTTTGTTTGTGTGTTAGATTCATAGTTTCTTAGTTTCTTAGTCTCTTAGTTTCTTAGTTTCTTAGTTCCTTATCTTCTTAGTTTCTTAGTTTCCTAGTTTCTTAGTTTCTTAATTTCCCAGTTTCTTAGTTTCTTCATTTCTTTGTTTCTTAGCTTCCTAGTTTCTGAGTTGGTAGACAGCTAGTTTGTTAGTTTGTTAGTTTGTTAGTTTGTTAGTTTGTTAGTTTCTTAGTTTGTTAGTTTGTTAGTTTGTTAGTTTGTTAGTTTCTTAGTTTGTTAGTTTGTTAGTTTGTTAGTTTGTTAGTTTGTTAGTTTGTTAGTTTGTTAGTTTGTTAGTTTGTTGGGTTGTTAGTTTCTTAGTTTGTTAGTTTGTTAGTTTGTTAGTTTGTTAGTTTGTTAGTTTGTTAGTTTGTTAGTTTGTTAGTTTGTTAGTTTGTTAGTTTGTTAGTTTGTTAGTTTGTTAGTTTGTTAGTTTGTTAGTTTGTTAGTTTGTTAGTTTGTTAGTTTGTTAGTTTGTTAGTTTGTTAGTTTGTTAGTTTGTTAGTTTGTTAGCTTGTTAGTTTGTTAGTTTGTTAGTTTGTTAGTTTGTTAGTTTGTTAGTTTGTTAGTTTGTTAGTTTGTTAGTTTGTTGGTTTGTTAGTTTGTTAGTTTGTTAGTTTGTTAGTTTGTTAGTTTGTTAGTTTGTTAGTTTGTTAGTTTGTTAGTTTGTTAGTTTGTTAGTTTGTTAGTTTGTTAGTTTGTTAGTTTGTTAGTTTGTTAGTTTGTTAGTTTGTTAGTTTGTTAGTTTGTTAGTTTGTTAGTTTGTTAGTGTTAGTTTGTTAGTTTGTTAGTTTGTTAGTTTGTTAGTTTGTTAGTTTGTTAGTTTGTTAGTTTGTTAGTTTGTTAGTTTGTTAGTTTGTTAGTTTGTTAGTTTGTTAGTTTGTTGGTTTGTTAGTTTGTTAGTTTGTTAGTTTGTTAGTTTGTTAGTTTGTTTCTTAGTTTGTTAGTTTGTTAGTTTGTTAGTTTGTTAGTTTGTTAGTTTGTTAGTTTGTTAGTTTGTTAGTTTGTTAGTTTGTTAGTTTGTTAGTTTGTTAGTTTGTTAGTTTGTTAGTTTGTTAGTTTGTTAGTTTGTTAGTTTGTTAGTTTGTTAGTTTGTTAGTTTGTTAGTTTGTTAGTTTGTTAGTTTGTTAGTTTGTTAGTTTGTTAGTTTGTTAGTTTGTTAGTTTGTTAGTTTGTTTGTTTCTTAGTTTCTTAGTTTCTTAGTTTCTTAGTTTCTTAGTTTCTTAGTTTCTTAGTTTCTTAGTTTCTTAGTTTCTTAGTTTCTTAGTTTCTTAGTTTCTTAGTTTCTTAGTTTCTTAGTTTCATAGTTTCATAGTTCCTTAGTTTCTTAGTTTCTTAGTTTCTTAGTTTCTTAGTTTCTTAGTATCTTAGTTTCTTAGTTTCCTAGTTTCTGAGTTTCTTAGTTTCTTAGTTTGTTAGTTTCATGGTTTCTTAGCATCTCAGATTCTTAGTTTCTTAGTTTCTTAGTTTCTTAGTTTCTTAGATTCTCAGGTTCTTAGTTTCTTAGTTTCATAGTTTCATGGTTTCTTAGTTCCGCAGATTCCTAGTTTCCCAGTTTCTTAGTTTCTTAGTGTCTTAGCTTATTTGTTCCTTGGTTTGTTAGTGTGTTAAATTCTTACATTCTTAGTTTCTTAGTTTCTTAGTTCCTTAGTTTCTTAGTTTCTTAGTTTCCTAGTTTCTCAGTTTCCCACTCTGTTAGTTTCGTATTTCCTAAGTTTCATAGCTTCTTAGTTCCTTAGTTTCTTAGTTTCTTAGTTTCTTAGATTCTTATTTTCTTAGTACATTAGTTTCTTAGTTTCTTAGTTTCTTTTTTTTTTAGTGCCCTAGTTTCTTAGATTCTTAGTTTCTTAGTTTCTTAGGGTCTTAGTTTTTTAGTTTCTTAGTTTGTTAGTTTCTTAGTTTCTTAGTTTCTTAGTTTATTTGTTTCATAGTTTCTCAGTTTCTTAGTTCCTTAGATTCTTAGTTTCTTAGTTTCTTAGTTTCATAGTTTCTTAGTTTCTTTGTTTCTTTGTATCTTAGTTTCCTAGTTCCTTAGTTTCTTAGTTTCATAGTTTCTTAGTTTCTTAGTTTCTTAGTTTCTTTGTTTCTTTGTATCTTAGTTTCCTAGTTTCTTAGTTTCATAGTTTCATAGTTTCATAGTTTCTTAGTTCCTTACTTTCTTAGTATCTTAGTTTCTTAGTTTCTTAGTTTCTTAGTTTCTTTGTTTCTCAATTTCATAGTTTCTTAGTTTCTTAGTTTCTTAGTTTCTTAGTTTCTTAGCTTCTTAGTTTCTTAGTTTCTTAGTTTGTTAGTATCATGGTTTCTTAGCATCTCAGTTTCTTAGTTTCTTAGTTTCTTAGCTCCTTAGTTTCTTAGTTTCTTACTTTCTTAGTTTCTTAGTTTCATGGTTTCTTAGCATCTCAGTTCCTTGGTTTCCCAGATTCTTAGTTTCTTAGTTTCTTAGTTTCTTAGTTTCTTAGTTTCTTAGTTTGTTAGTGTGTTAGATTCATAGTTTCTTAGTTTCTTAGTTTCTTAGTTTCTTAGATTCATAGTTTCTTAGTTTCTTAGTTTCTTAGTTTCCTAGTTTCTTAATTTCATGGTTTCTTAGCATCTCAGTTTCTTAGTTTCTTAGATTCTTAGTTTCTTAGTTTCTTAGTTTCTTAGATTCTTAGTTTCTTAGTTTGTTAGTTTGTTAGTTTGTTAGTTTGTTAGCTTGTTAGTTTGTTAGTTTGTTAGTTTGTTAGTTTGTTAGTTTCTTAGTTTCTTAGTTTCTTAGTTTCTTAGTTTCTTAGTTTCTTAGTTTCTTAGTTTCTTAGTTCCTTAGATTCTTAGTTTCATAGTTTCCTAGTTTCTTAGCTTCTTAGTTTCTTTGTTTCTTTGTATCCTAGTTTCTTAGTTTCCTAGTTTCTTAGTTTCATAGTGTCAAACTTTCTTAGTTCCTTATTTGCTTAGTTTCTTAGTTTCTTAGTTTCTTAGTTTCTTAGTTTCTTAGTTTCTTAGTTTCTTAGTTTCTTAGTTTCCTAGTTTCTCAGTTTCCTACTCTCTTAGTTTCGTATTTTCTTAGTTTCTTAGTTTCTTAGTTTCTTAGTTTCATGGTTTCTTAGCATCTCAGTTCCTTGGTTTCCCAGATTCTTAGTTTCTTAGTTTCTTAGTTTCTTAGTTTCTTAGTTTCTTAGTTTCTTAGTTTCTTAGTTTCTTAGTTTCTTAGTTTGTTAGTATCATGGTTTCTTAGCATCTCAGTTTCTTAGTTTCGCAGATTCATAGCTTCTTAGTTTCTTAGTTTCCTAGTTTCTTAGTTTCTTAATTTCTATGTTTCTTGGCTTCCTAGTTTCTGAGTTGGTAGACAGCTCGTTTGTTAGTTTGTGAGATTGTTAGTTTGTTAGTTTGTTAGTTTGTTAGTTTGTTAGTTTGTTAGTTTGATAGTTTGTTAGTTTGTTAGTTTGTTAGTTTCTTAGTTTCATAGTTTCTTAGTTTCTTAGTTTCTTAGTTTCTTAGTTTCTTAGTTTCTTAGTTTCATAGTTTCTTAGTTTCTTAGTTTCTTAGTTTCTTAGTTTCTTAGTTCTTAGTTTCTTAGTTTCTTAGTATCTTAGTTTCATAGTTTCTTAGTTCCTCATTTTCTTAGTTTCTTAGTTTCGTAGTTTCTTAGTTTCTTAGTTCCTAGTTTCTTAGTTTCTTAGTTTCTCAGTTTCGTAGTTTCTTAGTTTCTTAGTTTCTTAGTTTCATAGTTTACTAGTTTCTTAGTTTCTTAGTTTCTTAGTGTCTTAGTTTCTTAATTTCTTAGTTTCATAGTTTCTTAGCTTCTGAGTTTCATCGTTACCTCGTTCCTTATTTTCTTAGTTTCTTAGTTTCTTAGTTTCTTAGTTTATCAATCTTAGTTTCTTAGTTTCTTAGTTTCTTAGTTAGTTAGCTTCTTAGTTTCATAGCTTCTTAGTTTCATAGTTCCTTAGTTTCTTAGTTTCTTACTTTCTTAGTTTCTTAGTTTCTTAGTTTCTTAGTTTCCTAGTTTCTTAGTTTCTTACTTTCTTAGTTTCTTAGTTTCTTAGTTTCTTAGTTTCATAGTTTCTTATTTTCTTATTTTCTTAGTTTCTTAGTTTCTTAGTTTGTTAGTTTGTTAGTTTGTTAGTTTGTTAGTTTGTTAGTTTGTTAGTTTGTTAGTTTGTTATTTTCTAGTTTCTTAGTTTCTTAGTTTCTTTGTTTCTTTGTTTCTTTGTATCTCAGTTTCCTAGTTTCTTTGTTTCTTAGTTTCTTGGTTTCATAGTTTCTTAGTACCTTATTTTCTTAGTTTCTTAGTTTCTTCGTTTCTTAGTTTCTTAGTTTCTTAGTTTCATAGTTTCTTAGTGTCTTTGTTCCTTTGTATCATAGTTTCCTAGTTTCTTAGTTTCATGGTTTCTTAGTTTCGCAGATTCTTTGTTTTAAAGTTTCTTATTTTCTTTGTTTCTTAGTTTCATATTTTTTTATTGTTGATAGATTCTTAGTTTCATAGTTTCTCAGTTTCTTAGTTTCTTAGTTTCTCAGTTTCTTAGTTTCTTAGTACCTTATTTTCTTAGTTTCTTAGTTTCCTAGTTTCTTAGTTCCTTATCTTCTTAGTTTCTTAGTTTCTTAGTTTCTTAGTTTCATATTTTCTTAGTTTGTTAGTGTGTTAGAATCTTAGTTTCTTAGTTTCTTAGTTGCTCAGTTTTATAGTGTCATGGATTCTTGGTTTCTCAGTTTCATAGTTTCTTAGTTCCTTGTTTTCTTAGTTTCTTAGTTTCTTAGTTTCCTAGTTTCTTAGTTTCTTCATTTCTTTGTTTCTTGGCTTCCTAGTTTCTGAGTTGGTAGACAGCTAGTTTGTTAGTTTGTTAGTTTGTTAGTTTGTTAGTTTGTTAGTTTGTTAGTTTCTTAGTTTCTTAGTTTCTTAGTTTGTTAGTTTGTTAGTTTGTTAGTTTGTTAGTTTGTTAGTTTCTTAGTTTCTTAGTTTCTTAGTTTCTTAGTTTCTTAGTATGATAGTTTGTTAGTTTGTTAGTTTGTTAGTTTCTTAGTTTCTTAGTTTGTTAGTTTGTTAGTTTGTTAGTTTCTTAGTTTGTTAGTTTGTTAGTTTGTTAGTTTGTTAGTTTGTTAGTTTGTTAGTTTGTTAGTTTCTTAGTTTCTTAGTTTCTTAGTTTCTTAGTTTCTTGGTTTCTTAGTTTCTTAGTTTCTTAGTTTCTTAGTTTCTTAGTTTCTTAGTTTCTTAGTTTCTTAGTTTCTTAGTTTCTTAGTTTCTTAGTTTCTTAGTTTCTTAGTTTCTTAGTTTCTTAGTTTGTTAGTTTGTTAGTTTCTTAGTTTCTTAGTTTCTTAGTTTGTTAGTTTCTTAGTTTCTTAGTTTCTTAGTTTCTTAGTTTCTTAGTTTCTTAGTTTCTTAGTTTCTTAGTTTTATAGTTTCTTAGTTTCGTTGTTTCTTAGTTTCATAGTTTCTTAGTTCCTTATTTTCTTAGTTTCTTAGTTTCATACTTCCTTAGTTGCTTAGTTTCCTAGTTTCTTAGTTTCTTAGTTTCTCAGTTTCTTATCTTCCTAGTTTCTTAGTTCCTTAGTTTCTTAGTTTCTTAGTTTCATAGTTTCATAGTTTCTTAGTATCTTAGTTTCTTAGTATCTTAGTTTCTTAGTTTCTTAGTATCTCAGTTTCTTAGTTTCCTAGTTTCTTATTTAGTTAGTTTCTTAGTTTCTTAGTTTCTTAGTTTCTTAGTTTCTTAGTTTCTTAGTTTCTTAGTTTCTTAGTTTCTTAGTTTCCTAGTTTCTTAGATTCTTAGTTTCCTAGTTTCTTAGTTTCTTAGTTTCTTAGTTTCTTAGTTTCTTAGTTTCTTAGTTTCCTAGTTTCTTAGTTTCTTACTTTCTTAGTTTCATAGAATCTTAGTTTCTTAGTTTCTTAGATCCTTAGTTTCTTAGTTTCTTAGTTTCTTAGGTTCTTAGTTTCTTAGTTTCTTAGTTTCTTAGTTGCTTAGTTTCATAGTTTCTTAGTTTCTTAGTTTCTTAGTTTCATAGCTTCTTAGTTTCTTAGTTTCTTAGTTTCTTAGTTTCTTAATTTCATGGTTTCTTAGCATCTCAGTTTCTTAGTTTCTTAGTTTCTTAGTTTCTTAGTTTCATAGTTTCATAGTTTCATAGTTTCTTAGTTTCTTAGTTTCTTAGTTTCTTAGTTTCATAGTTTCTTAGCTTCTTAGTTTCATAGTTTCTTAGTTTCTTAGTTTCTTAGTTTCTTAGTTTCTTAGTTTCTTAGTTTCTTAGTTTCCTAGTTTCTTAGTTTCTTAGTTTCATAGTTTCTTAGTTTCTTATTTTCTTTGTTTCTTAGTTTCTTAGATTCTTAGTTTCTTAGTTTCCTAGTTTCTTTGTTCCTTATTTGCTTAGTTTCTTAGTTTCGTAGTTTCTTAGTTTCTTTGTTTCTCAGTTTCTTAGCTCCTTAGTTTCTTAGTTTCTTAGTTTCTTAGTTTCTTAGCTTCTTAGTTTCTTAGTTTCTCAGTTTGTTAGTATCATGGTTTCTTAGCATCTCAGTTTCTTAGTTTCGCAGATTCATAGCTTCTTAGTTTCTTAGTTTCTTAGTTTCCTAGTTTCTTAATTTCATGGTTTCTTAGAATCTCAGTTTCTTAGTTTCTTAGATTCTTAGTTTCTTAGTTTCTTAGATTCTTAGTTTCTTAGTTTCCTAGTTTCCTAGTTTCTTAGTTTCTTAGTTTCTTAGTTCTATAGTTTCTTAGTTTCTTAGTTTCTTAGTTTCTTAGTTTCTTAGTTTCTTAGTTTCTTAGTTTCTTATTTTCTTAGTTTCTTAGTTTCATACTTTCTTAGTTGCTTAGTTTCCTAGTTTCTTAGTTTCTTAGTTTCTCAGTTTCTTATCTTCCTAGTTTCATAGTTTCTCAGTTTCATAGTTTCGTAGTTTCATAGTTTCTTAGTATCTTAGTTTCTTAGTTTCTTAGTATCGTAGTTTCATAGTTTCTTAGCTTCTGAGTTTCATCGTTTCCTAGTTCCTTATTTTCTTAGTTTCTTAGTTACTTAGTATCTTAGTTCCTAGTTTCATAGTTTCTTAGTTTCCTAGTTTCCTAGTTTCTTACTTTCTTAGTTTCTTAGTATCTTAGATTCTCAGTTTCTTAGCTTCCTAGTTTCTTAGTTTCTCAGTTTCATGGTTTCATAGTTTCATAGTTTCATAGTTTCTTAGTATCTTAGTTTCTTAGTATCGTAGTTTCATAGTTTCTTAGCTTCTGAGTTTCATCGTTTCCTAGTTCCTTATTTTCTTAGTTTCTTAGTTTCTTAGTTTCTTAGTTTCTTAGTTTCCTAGTTTCTTAGTTTCTTAGTTTCTTAGTTTCTTAGTTTCTTAGTTTCTTAGTTTCTTAGTTTCTTAGTTTGTTAGTTTGTTAGTTTGTTAGTTTCTTAGTTTCTTGGTTTCTTAGTTTCTTAGTTTCTTAGTATGATAGTTTCTTAGTTTCTTAGTTTCTTAGTTTCTTTGTTTCTTTGTTTCTTTGTATCTTAGTTTCCTAGTTTCTTAGTTTCTTAGTTTCTTAGTTTCATAGTTTCTTAGTTCCTTATTTTCTTAGTTTCTTAGTTTCTTAGTTTCTTAGTTTCTTAGTTTCTTAGTTTCTTAGTTTCTTAGTTTCTTTGTTTCTTTGTATCATAGTTTCTTAGTTTCATAGTTTCATGGTTTCTTAGTTTCGCAGATTCTTAGTTTTCCAGTTTCTTAGTTTCTTAGTTTGTTAGTGTGTTAGATTCTTAGTTTCCTAGTTTCCTAGTTTCTTAGTTTCTTAGTTTCTTAGTTCTATAGTTTCTTAGTTTCGTTGTTTCTTAGTTTCTTAGTTTCTTAGTTTCTTAGTTTCATAGTTAATTAGTTCCTTATTTTCTTAGTTTCTTAGTTTCATACTTCCTTAGTTGCTTAGTTTCCTAGTTTCTTAGTTTCTTAGTTTCTCAGTTTCTTAGCTTCCTAGTTTCTTAGTTTCTCAGTTTCATGGTTTCATAGTTTCATAGTTTCATAGTTTCTTAGTATCTTAGTTTCTTAGTATCTTAGTTTCATAGTTTCTTAGCTTCTGAGTTTCATCGTTTCCTAGTTCCTTATTTTCTTAGTTTCTTAGTTACTTAGTATCTTAGTTCCTAGTTTCATAGTTTCTTAGTTTCTTAGTTTCTTAGCTTACTAGTTGCTTAGTTTCTTAGTTTCCTAGTTACTTAGTTTCTTAGTTTCTTACTTTCTTAGTTTCTTAGTATCTTAGATTCTCAGTTTCTTAGCTTCCTAGTTTCTTAGTTTCTCAGTTTCATGGTTTCATAGTTTCATAGTTTCATAGTTTCTTAGTATCTTAGTTTCTTAGTATCGTAGTTTCATAGTTTCTTAGCTTCTGAGTTTCATCGTTTCCTAGTTCCTTATTTTCTTAGTTTCTTAGTTTCTTAGTTTCTTAGTTTCTGAGTTTCCTAGTTTCTTAGTTTCTTAGTTTCTTAGTTTCTTAGTTTCTTAGTTTCTTAGTTTCTTAGTTTCTTAGTTTGTTAGTTTGTTAGTTTGTTAGTTTCTTAGTTTGTTAGTTTGTTAGTTTGTTAGTTTGTTAGTATGTTATTTTCTTAGTTTCTTAGTTTCTTAGTTTCTTTGTTTCTTTGTTTCTTTGTATCTTAGTTTCCTAGTTTCTTTGTTTCTTAGTTTCTTAGTTTCATAGTTTCTTAGTACCTTATTTTCTTAGTTTCTCGGTTTCTTCGTTTCTTAGTTTCTTAGTTTCTTAGTTTCATAGTTTCTTAGTGTCTTTGTTCCTTTGTATCATAGTTTCCTAGTTTCTTAGTTTCATGGTTTCTTAGTTTCGCAGATTCTTAGTTTTCCAGTTTCTTAGTTTCTTAGTTTGTTAGTGTGTTAGATTCTTAGTTTCATAGTTTCTTAGTTTCTTAGCTTCCTAGTTTCTCAGTTTCTTAGTTTCTTAGTTTCTTAGTTTCTTAGTTTCTTAGTTTCTTAGTTTCATAGTTTGTTAATGTGTTAAATTCTTAGTTTCTTAGTTTATTAGTTTCATAGTTTCTTAGATTCTTAGTTTCTTAGTTTCTTAGTTTCTTAGTTTCATAGTTCCTTGGTTTCCTTGATTTTTGTTTCTTAGTTTCTTAGTTTGTTAGTGTGTTAGATTCTTAGTTTCTTAGTTTCTTAGTTTCTTAGTTTCGTAGTCTCTTAGTTTCTTAGTTTCTCAGTTTCTTACTTTCTTAGTTTCGTAGTTTCTTAGTTTCATAGCTTCTTAGTTTCTTAGTTTGTCAGTCTGTTGGTGTGTTAGATTCTTGGTTTCTTAGTTTCTTAGTTTCTTAGTTTCTTAGTTTCTTAGTTCCTTATCTTCTTAGTTTCTTAGTTTCTTAGTTTCTTAGTTTCTTAGTTTCCTAGTTTCTTAGTTTCTTCATTTCTTTGTTTCTTGGCTTCCTAGTTTCTGAGTTGGTAGACAGCTAGTTTGTTAGTTTGTTAGTTTGTTAGTTTGTTAGTTTGTTAGTTTGTTAGTTTGTTAGTTTGTTAGTTTGTTAGTTTGTTAGTTTCTTAGTTTGTTAGTTTGTAAGTTTCTTAGTTTCTTAGTTTGTTAGTTTGTTAGTTTGTTAGTTTGTTAGTTTGTTAGTTTGTTAGTTTGTTAGTTTGTTAGTTTCTTAGTTTGTTAGTTTGTTAGTTTCTTAGTTTGTTAGTTTGTTAGTTTGTTAGTTTCTTAGTTTGTTAGTTTGTTAGTTTCTTAGTTTCTTAGTTTCTTAGTTTGTTAGTTTCTTAGTTTCTTAGTTTCTTAGTTTGTTAGTTTGTTAGTTTGTTAGTTTGTTAGTTTGTTAGTTTGTTAGCTTGTTAGCTTGTTAGTTTGTTAGCTTGTTAGCTTGTTAGTTTGTTAGTTTCTTAGTTTGTTAGTTTCTTAGTTTGTTAGTTTCTTAGTTTGTTAGTTTCTTAGTTTGTTAGTTTCTTAGTTTCTTAGTTTCTTAGTTTGTTAGTTTGTTAGTTTCTTAGTTTGTTAGTTTGTTAGTTTGTTAGTTTGTTAGTTTGTTAGTTTGTTAGTTTGTTAGTTTGTTAGTTTGTTAGTTTGTTAGTTTGTTAGTTTGTTAGTTTGTTAGTTTGTTAGTTTGTTAGTTTGTTAGTTTGTTAGTTTGTTAGTTTGTTAGTTTGTTAGTTTGTTAGTTTGTTAGTTTGTTAGTTTGTTGGTTTGTTAGTTTGTTAGTTTGTTAGTTTGTTAGTTTGTTAGTTTCTTAGTTTCTTAGTTTGTTAGTTTGTTAGTTTGTTAGTTTGTTAGTTTGTTAGTTTCTTAGTTTGTTAGTTTGTTAGTTTGTTAGTTTGTTAGTTTGTTAGTTTGTTAGTTTGTTAGTTTGTTAGTTTGTTGGTTTGTTAGTTTGTTGGTTTCTTAGTTTGTTAGTTTGTTAGTTTCTTAGTTTGTTAGTTTGTTAGTTTGTTAGTTTCTTAGTTTGTTTGTTTGTTAGTTTGTTAGTTTGTTAGTTTGTTAGTTTGTTAGTTTGTTAGTTTGTTAGTTTCTTAGTTTCTTAGTTTTATAGTTTCTTAGTTTCGTTGTTTCTTAGTTTCTTAGTTTCTTAGTTTCTTAGTTTCATAGTTTCTTAGTTCCTTATTTTCTTAGTTTCTTAGTTTCATACTTTCTTAGTTGCTTAGTTTCCTAGTTTCTTAGTTTCTCAGTTTCATAGTTTCATAGTTTCTTAGTTTCTTAGTTTCTTAGATTCTTAGTTTCTTAGTTTCCTAGTTTCCTAGTTTCTTAGTTTCTTAGTTTCTTAGTTTTATAGTTTCTTAGTTTCTTAGTTTCTTAGTTTCTTAGTTTCTTAGTTTCTTAGTTTCATTGTTTCTTAGTTCCTTAGTTTCTTAGTTTCTTAGTTTCATAGTTTCTTAGTTTCTTAGTTTCTTAGTTTCTTAGTTTCTTAGTTTCTTAGTTTCTTAGTTTCCTAGTTTCTTAGATTCTTAGTTTCATAGTTTCATAGTTTCATAGTTTCATAGTTTCTTAGTTTCTTAGTTTCTTAGTTTCTTAGTTTCTTAGTTTCTTAGTTTCTTAGTTTCTTAGTTTCTTAGTTTCTTTGTTTCTTTGTTTCTTAGTATCTTAGTTTCCTAGTTTCTTTGTTTCTTAGTTTCTTAGTTTCATAGTTTCTTAGTACCTTATTTTCTTAGTTTCTTAGTTTCTTCGTTTCTTAGTTTCTTAGTTTCTTAGTTTCATAGTTTCTTAGTGTCTTTGTTCCTTTGTATCATAGTTTCTTAGTTTCTTAGTTTCATAGTTTCTTAGTTTCTTAGTTTCTTAGTTTCGTAGTTTCGTAGTTTCTTAGTTTCTTAGTTTCTTAGTAGGTTAGTGTGTTAGATTCTTAGTTTCTTAGTTTCTTAGTTTCTTAGCTTCCTAGTTTCTCAGTTTCTTAGTTTCTTAGTTTCTTAGTTTCTTAGTTTCTTAGTTTCTCAGCTTCTTACTATCTTAGTTTCGTAGTTTCTTAGTTTCATAGCTTCTTAGTATCTTACTTTCTCAGTTTGTTAGTGTGTTAGATTCTTAGTTTCTTAGTTTCTTAGTTTCTTAGTGTCTTAGTTTCTTAGTTTCTTAGTTTCTTAGTGTCTTAGTATCCTAGCTTCTTCATTTCTTAGTATCTTAGTTTCTTCGTTTCTTAGTTTCTTAGTTTTTTGTTTCGTTGTTTCTTAGTTTCTTAGTATCATCGTTTCTTAATTTCGCAGATTCTTAGTTTCCCAGTTTCTTAGTTTCTTAGTGTCTTAGTTTATTTGTTCCTTGGTTTGTTAGTGTGTTAAATTCTTACTTTCTTAGTTTCTTAGTTTCATAGTTTCATAGTTCCTTATTTTCATACTTTCTTAGTTTCTTAGTTTCTTAGTTTCTTTGTATCTTTGTTTCACAGTTTCTTAGTTTCTTAGTTCCTTATCTTCTTAGTTTCTTAGTCTCCTAGTTTCCTAGTTTCTTAGTTCCTTATCATCTTAGTTTTTTAGTTTCTTAGTTTCTTAGTTTCTTATTTTCTTAGTTTGTTAGTGTGTTAGAATCTTAGTTTCTTAGTTTCGTAGTTTCTTAGTTTCATAGTGTCATAGATTCTTGGTTTCTTAGTTTCATAGTTTCTTAGTTCCTTGTTTTCTTAGTTTCTTAGTTTCTTAGTTTCCTAGTTCCTTATTTTCTTAGTTTCTTAGTTTCTTAGTTTCTTAGCTTCCTTGTTTCTTGGTTGGTAGTTTGTTAGTTTGTTAGTTTGTTAGTTTGTTAGTTTGTTAGTTTGTTAGTTTGTTAGTTTGTTAGTTTGTTAGTTTGTTAGTTTGTTAGTTTGTTAGTTTGTTAGATTGTTAGTTTCTTAGTTTCTTAGTTTCTTAGTTTCTTAGTTTCTTAGTTTCTTAGTTTCTTAGTTTGATAGTTTGTTAGTTTGTTAGTTTGTTAGTTTGTTAGTTTCATAGTTTCTTAGTTTCTTAGTTTCTTAGATTCTTAGTTTCTTAGTTTCCTAGTTCCCTAGTTTCTTAGTTTCTTAGTTTCTTAGTTTTATAGTTTCTTAGTTTCGTTGTTTCTTAGTTTCTTAGTTTCTTAGTTTCTTAGTTTCATAGTTTCTTAGTTCCTTATTTTCTTAGTTTCTTAGTTTCATACTTCCTTAGTTGCTTAGTTTCCTAGTTTCTTAGTTTCTTAGTTTCTCAGTTTCTTAGCTTCCTAGTTTCTTAGTTTCTTAGTTTCGTAGTTTCATAGATTCTTAGTTTCTTAGTTTCTTAGATTCTTGGTTTCTTAGTTGTTTAGATTCTTAGTTTCTTAGTTTCTTAGATTCTTAGTTTCTTAGTTTCTTAGTTTCATAGTTTCTTAGTTTCTTAGATTCTTAGTTTCTTAGTTTCCTAGTTTCTTAGTATCGTTGGTTCTTTGTTTCTTAGTTTCTTAGTTTCTTAGTTTCATAGTTTCTTAGTTTCTTAGTTTCTTAGCTTCTTAGTTTCTTAGTTTCTTAGTTTCTTAGTTTCTTAGTATGTTAGTGTGTTAGATTCTTAGTTTCATAGTTTCATAGTTTCTTAGTTTCTTAGTTTCTTAGTTTCTTAGTTTCTTAGTTTCTTAGTTTCTTAGTTTCTTAGTTTCTCAGCTTCTTAGTTTCTTAGTTTCGTAGTTTCTTAGTTTCATAGTTTCTTAGTTTCTTAGTTTCTCAGTTTGTTAGTGTGTTAGATTCTTAGTTTCTTAGTTTCTTAGTTTCTTAGTTTCTTAGTTTCTTAGTTTCTTAGTTTCTTAGTTTCTTAGTTTCCTAGTTTCTTAGTTTCTTAGTTTCTTAGTTTCTTAGTTTCTTAGTTTCTTAGTTTTTTGTTTCTTAGTTTATTAGTTTCTTAGTTTCTTACTATCTTAGTTTCTTAGTTTCTTAGTTTCATAGCTTCTCAGTTTCTTAGTTTGTCAGTTTGTTAGTGTGTTAGATTATTAGTTTCTTAGTTTCTTAGTTTCTTAGTGTCTTAGTATCCTAGCTTCTTCATTTCTTAGTTTCTTAGTTTCTTAGTTTCTTATTTTCTTAGTTTGTTAGTGTGTAGGATTCTTAGTTTCTTAGTATCATCGTTTCTTAATTTCGCAGATTCTTAGTTTCCCAGTTTCTTAGTTTCTTAGTGGCTTAGTTTATTTGTTCCTTGGTTTGTCAGTGTCTTTCTTAGTTTCTTAGTTTCTTAGTTTCATAGTTTCTTAGTTTCTTAGTTTCTTAGTTTCTTAGTTTCTTAGTTTCTTAGTTTCTTAGTTTCTTTGTATCTTTGTTTCACAGTTTCTTAGTTTCTTAGTTCCTTATCTTCTTAGTTTCTTAGTTTCTTAGTTTCCTAGTTTCTTAGTTCCTTATCTTCTTAGTTTCTTAGTTTCTTAGTTTCTTAGTTTATTAGTTTCATAGTTTCTTAGTTTCTTAGTTCCTTAGATTCTTAGTTTCATAGTTTCTTCGTTTCTTAGCTTCTTAGTTTCTTTGTTTCTTTGTTTCTTTGTTTCTTAGTTTCCTAGTTTCTTAGTTTCTTAGTGTCATAGTTTCTTAGTTTCTTAGTTTCTTAGTTTCTTAGTTTCTTATTTTCTTAGTTTCATAGTTTCTTAGTTTCTTAGTTTCTTAGTTTCTTAGATTCTTAGTTTCTTAGTTTCTTAGTTTCTTAGTTTCTTAGTTTCTTAGTTTCTTAGTTTCTTAGTTTCCTAGTTTCCTAGTTTCTTAGTTTCTTAGTTTCTTAGTTTCTTAGTTTCTTAGTTTCTTTGTTTCTTAGTTTCTTAGTTTCTTAGTTTCTTAGTTTCATAGTTTCTTAGTTTCTTAGTTTCTTAGTTTCTTAGTTTCATAGTTTCTTAGTTGCTTAGTTTCTTAGTTTCATAGCTTCTTAGTTTCTTAGTTAGTTAGTTTCTTAGTTTCTTTGTTTCTTAGTTTCATAGTTTCATAGTTTCATAGTATCTTAGTTTCTTAGTTTCATAGTTTCATAGTTTCATAGTTTCTTAGTTTCTTAGTTTCTTAGTTTCTTAGTTTCTTAGTTTCTTAGTTTCTTAGTTTCTTAGTATCTTAGTTCCTAGTTTCATAGTTTCTTAGCTTCCTAGTTGCTTAGTTTCTTAGTTTCCTAGTTCCTTAGTTTCTTAGTTTCTTACTTTCTTAGTTTCTTAGTTTCTTAGCTTCTTAGTTTCTTACTCTCTTAGTTTCTTAGTTTCTTAGTTTCGTAGTTTCATAGTTTCATAGTTTCTTAGTTTCTTAGTTTCTTAGTTTCTTAGTTTCTTAGTTTCATAGTTTCTTAGCTTCTTAGTTTCATAGTTTCCTAGTTCCTTATTTTCTTAGGTTCATAGTTTCATAGTCTCTTAGTTTCTCAGTTTCCTAGTTTCTTAGTTTCTTAGTTTCTTAGTTTCTTAGTTTCTTAGTTTCTTAGTTTCATAGTTTCGTAGTTTCTTAGTTTCTTACTTTCTTAGTTTCTTAGTTTCTTAGATTCTTAGTTTCTTAGTTTCTTAGTTTCTTAGTTTCTTAGTTTCTTAGTTTCTTAGTTTCTTAGTTTCTTAGTTTCTTAGTTTCTTACTTTCATAGTTTCTTAGTTTCTTAGTTTCTGAGTTTCCTACTTTCTTAGTTTCTTAGTTTCTTAGTTTCTTAGTTTCTTAGTTTCTTAGTTTCTTAGTTTCTTAGTTTGTTAGTTTGTTAGTTTGTTAGTTTCTTAGTTTCTTAGTTTCTTAGTTTCTTAGTTTCTTAGTTTCTTAGTTTCTTAGTTTCTTAGTTTCTTAGTTTCTTTGTTTCTTTGTTTCTTTGTTTCTTAGTTTCTTAGTTTCTTAGTTTCTTAGTTTCTTAGTTTCATAGTTTCTTAGTATCTTAGTTTCTTAGTTTCTTAGATTCCTAATTTCTTAGTTTCTTAGTTGCTTAGTTTCATAGTTTCTTAGCTGCCTAGTTTCTTAGTTTCTTACTTTCTTAGTTTCATAGTTTCATGGTTTCTTAGCATCTCAGTTCCTTGGTTTCCCAGTTTCTTAGTTTCTTAGTTTGTTTGTGTGTTAGATTCTTAGTTTCTTAGTTTCTTAGTTTCTTAGCTTCTTAGTTTCTTAGTTTCTTAGTTTCTTAGTTTCTTAGTTTCTTAGTTTCTTAGTTTCTTAGTTTCATAGTTTGTTAGTTTGTTAGTTTCTTAGTTTCTTAATTTCCTAGTTTCTTAGTTTCTTAGTTTCTTAGTTTCATAGTTTCTTAGTTGCTTAGTTTCTTAGTTTCATAGCTTCTTAGTTTCTTAGTTTGTTAGTGTATCAGATTCTTAGTTTCTTAGTTTCTTAGTTTCTTAGTTTCATAGTTTCTTAGTTTCTTAGTTTCTTAGTTTCTTAGTTTCTTAGTTTCTTAGTTTCTTAGTTTCTTAGTTTCATAGCTTCTTAGTTTCTTAGTTTCTTAGTTTGTTAGTGTGTTAGATTCTTGGTTTCTTAGTTTCTTAGTTTCTTAGTTTCTTAGTTTCTTAGTTTCTTAGTTTCTTAGTTTCTTAGTTTCCTAGTTTCTTAGTTTCTTAATTTCCCAGTTTCTTAGTTTCTTCATTTCTTTGTTTCTTAGCTTCCTAGTTTCTGAGTTGGTAGACAGCTAGTTTGTTAGTTTGTTAGTTTGTTAGTTTCTTAGTTTGTTAGTTTCTTAGTTTCTTAGTTTCTTAGTTTCTTAGTTTCTTAGTTTCTTATTTTCTTAGTTTCTTAGTTTCTTAGTTTCTTAGTTTCTTAGTTTCTTAGTTTCTTAGTTTGTTAGTTTCTTAGTTTCTTAGTTTCTTAGTTTCTTAGTTTGTTAGTTTCTTAGTTTCTTAGTTTCTTAGTTTCTTAGTTTCTTAGTTTTGTTAGTTTCTTAGTTTCTTAGTTTCTTAGTTTCTTAGTTTCTTAGTTTCTTAGTTTCTTAGTTTCTTAGTTTCTTAGTTTCTTAGTTTCTTAGTTTGTTAGTTTGTTAGTTTGTTAGTTTGTTAGCTTGTTAGTTTGTTAGTTTGTTAGTTTGTTAGTTTCTTAGTTTCTTAGTTTCTTAGTTTGTTAGTTTGTTAGTTTGTTAGTTTCTTAGTTTCTTAGTTTGTTAGTTTGTTAGTTTCTTAGTTTCTTAGTTTCTTAGTTTCTTAGTTTCTTAGTTTCTTAGTTTGTTAGTTTGTTAGTTTGTTAGTTTGTTAGTTTGTTAGTTTCTTAGTTTCTTAGTTTCTTAGTTTGTTAGTTTGTTAGTTTGCTAGTTTGTTAGTTTGTTAGTTTCTTAGTTTCTTAGTTTCTTAGTTTCTTAGTTTCTTAGTTTCTTAGTTTGTTAGTTTCTTAGTTTGTTAGTTTCTTAGTTTGTTAGTTTCTTAGTTTCTTAGTTTCTTAGTTTGTTAGTTTGTTAGTTTCTTAGTTTCTTAGTTTCTTAGTTTGTTAGTTTGTTAGTTTGTTAGTTTCTTAGTTTCTTAGTTTCTTAGTTTGTTAGTTTCTTAGTTTCTTAGTTTCTTAGTTTGTTAGTTTCTTAGTTTCTTAGTTTGTTAGTTTCTTAGTTTCTTAGTTTCTTAGTTTCTTAGTTTCTTAGTTTCTTAGTTTCTTAGTTTCGTTGTTTCTTAGTTTCTTAGTTTCTTAGTTTCTTAGTTTCATAGTTTCTTAGTTTCTTAGTTTCTTAGTTTCTTAGTTTCATAGTTTCTTAGTTTCTTAGTTTCTTAGTTTCTTAGTTTCTTAGTTTCATAGTTTCATAGTTTCTTAGATTCTTAGTTTCTTAGTTTCTTAGTTTCCTAGTTTCTTAGTTTCTTAGTTTCTTAGTTTTATAGTTTCTTAGTTTCGTTGTTTCTTAGTTTCTTAGTTTCTTAGTTTCTTAGTTTCATTGTTTCTTAGTTCCTTATTTTCTTAGTTTCTTAGTTTCATACTTCCTTAGTTGCTTAGTTTCCTAGTTTCTTAGTTTCTTAGTTTCTCAGTTTCTTAGCTTCCTAGTTTCTTAGATTCTCAGTTTCATAGTTTCATAGTTTCATAGTTTCATAGTTTCTTAGTATCTTAGTTTCTTAGTTTCTTAGTTTCATAGCTTCTTAGTTTCTTAGTTTCTTAGTTTCTTAGTTTCTTAGTTTCTTTGTTTCTTTGTATCTTAGTTTCCTAGTTTCTTAGTTTCTTAGTTTCATAGTTTCATAGTTTCTTAGTTCCTTATTTTCTTAGTTTCTTAGTTTATTAGTTTATTAGTTTCTTAGTTTCTTTGTTTCTTAGTTCCTCATTTTCTTACTTTCTTAGTTTCGTAGTTTCTTAGTTTCTTAGTTTCTCAGTTTCTTATTTTCTTAGTTTCTTAGTTTCTTAGTTTCTTAGTTTCTTAGTTTCTTAGTTTCCTAGTTTGTTTGTGTGTTAGATTCTTAGTTTCTTAGTTTCTTAGTTTCTTAGCTTCTTAGTTTCTTAGTTTCTTAGTTTCTTAGTTTCTTAGTTTCTTAGTTTCTCAGTTTCTTACTTTCTTAGTTTCGTAGTTTCTTAGTTTAGTTTCTTAGTTTCTTAGTTTGTTAGTGTGTTAGATTCTTAGTTTCTTAGTTTCTTAGTTTCTTAGTTTCTTAGTTTCTTAGTTTCTTAGTTTCTTAGTTTCTTAGTATCCTAGCTTCTTCATTTCTTAGTTTCTTAGTTTCTTAGTTTCTTAGTTTCTTAGTTCCTTTGTTTCTTAGTTTCTTAGTTTCTTAGTTTCATAGCTTCTTAGTTTCATAGATTCTTAGTTTCTTAGTTTCTTAGTTTCTTAGTTTCTTAGTTTATTTGTTTCTTAGTTTGTTAGTGTGTCAGATTCTTAATTTCTTAGTTTCTTAGTTTCATAGTTTCATAGTTCCTTAGTTTCATAGTTTCTTAGTTTCTTAGTTTCTTAGTTTCTCTGTATCTTAGTTTCACAGTTTCTTAGTTTCTTAGTTCCTTATCTTCTTAGTTTCTTAGTTTCCTAGTTTCCTAGTTTCTTAGTTCCTTATCTTCTTAGTTTCTTAGTTTCTTAGTTTCTTAGTTTCTTATTTTCTTAGTTTGTTAGTGTGTTAGAATCTTAGTTTCTTAGTTTCTTAGTTTCTTAGTTTCATAGTGTCATAGATTCTTGGTTTCTTAGTTTCATAGTTTCTTAGTTCCTTGTTTTCTTAGATTCTTAGTTTCTTAGTTTCCTAGTTTCTTAGTTTCTTCATTTCTTTGTTTCTTAGCTTCCTAGTTTCTGAGTTGGTAGACAGCTAGTTTGTTAGTTTGTTAGTTTGTTAGTTTGTTAGTTTGTTAGTTTGTTAGTTTGTTAGTTTGTTAGTTTGTTAGTTTGTTAGTTTGTTAGTTTGTTAGTTTGTTAGTTTGTTAGATTCTTAGTTTCTTAGTTTCTTAGTTTCTTAGTTTCTTAGTTTCTTAGTTTCTTAGTTTCTTAGTTTGTTAGTTTGTTAGTTTCTTAGTTTGTTAGTTTCATAGTTTCTTAGTTTCTTAGTTTCTTAGTTTCTTAGTTTCTTAGTTTCCTAGTTTCTTAGTTTCTTAGTTTCTTAGTTTCTTAGTTTTATAGTTTCTTAGTTTCGTTGTTTCTTAGTTTCTTAGTTTCTTAGTTTCTTAGTTTCATAGTTTCTTAGTTCCTTATTTTCTTAGTTTCTTAGTTTCATAGTTCCTTAGCTTCTTAGTTTCTTAGTTTCTTAGTTTCTTAGTTTCTCAGTTTCTTAGTTTCCTAGTTTCTTAGTTTCTCAGTTTCATAGTTTCATAGTTTCTTAGTTTCTTAGTTTCTTAGATTCTTAGTTTCTTAGTTTCCTAGTTTCCTAGTTTCTTAGTTTCTTAGTTTCTTAGTTTTATAGTTTCTTAGTTTCGTTGTTTCTTAGTTTCTTAGTTTCTTAGTTTCTTAGTTTCATAGTTTCTTAGTTCCTTATTTTCTTAGTTTCTTAGTTTCATAGTTCCTTAGTTGCTTAGTTTCCTAGTTTCTTAGTTTCTTAGTTTCTTAGTTTCTTAGTTTCTTAGTTTCTTAGTTTCTTAGTTTCTTAGTTTCTTAGTTTCTTAGTTTCTTAGTTTCTTAGTTTGTTAGTTTGTTAGTTTGTTAGTTTGTTAGTTTCTTAGTTTCTTAGTTTCTTAGTTTCTTAGTTTCTCAGTTTCTTTGTTTCTTTGTATCTTAGTTTCCTAGTTTCTTAGTTTCTTAGTTTCTTAGTTTCATAGTTTCTTAGTTCCTTATTTTCTTAGTTTCTTAGTATCTTAGTTTCTTAGTTTCTTTGTTTCTTAGTTTCATAGTTTGTTAGTGTGGATAGATTATTTGTTTCTTAGTTTCTTAGCTTCTTAGTTTCTTAGTTTCTTAGTTTCTTAATTTCTTAGTTTCTTAGTTTCATAGCTTCTTAGTTTCTTTGTTTCTTAGTTTCTTAGTTTGTTTGTGTGTTAGATTCTTAGTTTCTTAGTTTCTTAGCTTCTTAGTTTCTTAGTTTCTTAGTTTCTTAGTTTCTTAGTTTCTTAGTTTCTTAGTTTCTTAGTTTCTCAGTTTCTTACTTTCTTAGTTTCTTAGTTTCTTAGTTTCATAGTTTCTTAGTTTCTTAGTTTCTTAGTTTGTTAGAGTGTTAGATTCTTAGTTTCTTAGTTTCCTAGTTTCTTAGTTTCTTAGTTTCTTAGTTTCTTAGTTTCTTAGTTTCTTAGTATCCTAGCTTCTTCATTTCTTAGTTTCTTAGTTTCTTCGTTTCTTAGTTTCTTAGTTTTTTGTTTCTTAGTTTATTAGTTTCTTAGTTTCTTAGTGTCTTAGTATCCTAGCTTCTTCATTTCTTAGTTTCTTAGTTTCTTCGTTTCCTAGTTTCTTAGTTTTTTGTTTCTTTGTTTCTTAGTTTCTTAGTTTCATCGTTTCTTAGTTTCTTAGATTCTTAGTTTCCCAGTTTCTTAGTTTCTTAGTGTCTTAGTTTATTTGTTCCTTGGTTTGTTAGTGTGTTAAATTCTTACTTTCGTAGTTTCTTAGTTTCCTAGTTTCATAGTTCCTTATTTTCATACTTTCTTAGTTTCTTAGTTTCTTAGTTTCATTGTATCTTTGTTTCACAGTTTCTTAGTTTCTTAGTTCCTTATCTTCTTGGTTTCTTTTCCTAGTTTCTTAGTTTCTTAGTTTCTTAGTTTCTTAGTTTCTTAGTTTCCTAGTTTCTTAGTTTCTTAGTTTGTTAGTGTATCAGATTCTTAGTTTCTTAGTTTCTTAGCTTCCTAGTTTCTTAGATTCATAGTTTCATAGATTCTTAGTTTCTTAGTTTCATAGTTTCTTAGTTTGTTAGTGTATTAGATTCTTAGTTTCTTAGTTTGTTAGTGTATTAGATTCTTAGTTTCTTAGTTTCTTAGTTTCTTAGTTTCTTAGTTTCTTAGTTTCTTAGTTTCTTAGTTTCTTAGTTTCTTAGTTTCTTAGTTTCTTAGTTTCTTAGTTTCATAGTTTCTTAGTTTCTTAGTTTCATAGTTTCTTAGTTTCTTAGTTTCTTAGTTTCTTAGTATCTTAGTTTCTTAGTTTCTTAGTTTCTTAGTTTCTTAGTTTCTTAGTTTCTTAGTTTCTTAGTTTCTTAGTTTCTTAGTTCCTTATCTTCTTAGTTTCTTAGTTTCTTAGTTTCTTAGTTTCATAGTTTCTTAGTTTCTTAGTTTCTTAGTTTCTTAGTTTCTTAGTTTCTTAGTTTCTTAGTTTCATAGTTTCTTAGTTTCATTGTTTCTTAGTTTCTTAGTTTCTTAGATTCTTAGTTTCATAGTTTCTTAGTTTCTCAGTTTCTTAGTTTCTTAGTTTCATAGTTTCTTAGTTTCTTAGTTTCCTAGTTTCTTAGTTTCTTAGTTTCTCAGTTTCTTAGCTTCCTAGTTTCTTAGTTTCTTAGTTTCATAGTTTCATAGTTTCTTAGTTTCTTAGTTTCTTAGTTTCTTAGTTTCTTAGTTTCATAGTTTCTAAGCTTCTGAGTTCCATTGTTTCTTAGTTCCTTATTTTCTTAGTTTCTTAGTTTCGTGGTTCCATCGTTTCTTAGATTCTTAGTTTCTTAGTTTCTTAGTTTCTTAGTTTCTTAGTTTCTTAGTTTCTTAGTTTCTTAGTTTCTTAGTTTCTTAGTTTCTTAGTTTCTTAGTTTCTTAGTTTGTTAGTTTGTTAGTTTCTTAGATTCTTAGTTTCTTAGTTTCTTAGTTTCTTAGTATGTTAGTGTGTTAGATTCTTAGTTTCTTAGTTTCATAGTTTCTTAGTATGTTTCTTAGTTCGATTCTTAGTTTCTTAGTTTCTTAGTTTATTTGTTTCTTAGTTTCTTAGTTTCTTAGTTTCTTACTTTCTTAGTTTCTTAGTTTCATAGTTTCTTAGTTTCTTATTTTCTTAGTTTCTTAGTTTCTTAGTTTCTTAGTTTCTTAGTTTCTTAGTTTCACAGTTTCTTAGTTTCTTAGTTTCTTATCTTCTTAGTTTCTTAGTTTCTTAGTTTCTTAGTTTCTTAGTTTCATATCTTCTTAGTTTCTTAGTTTCTTAGTTTCTTAGTTTCTTAGTTTCATAGTTTCTTAGTTTCTTAGTTCCTTAGTTTCTTAGTTTCATAGTTTCTTAGTTTCTTAGTTTCTTAGTTTCTTAGTTTCTTAGTTTCCTAGTTTCTTAGTTTCTTAGTTTCTTAGTTTCATAGTGTCATACTTTCTTAGTTCCTTAATTTCATAGTTTCATAGTTTCTTAGTTTCTTAGTTTCATAGTTTCTTAGTTTCTTAGTTCCTTAGATTCTTAGTTTCTTAGTTTCTTAGTTTCTTAGTTTCTTAGTTTCTTAGCTTCTTAGTTTCTTAGTTTCTTAGTTTCATAGTTTCTTAGTTTCTTAGTTTCTTAGTTTCTTAGTTTCATAGTTTGTTAGTTTGATTGTTTCATAGTTTCATAGTTTCTTAGTTTCATAGTTTCAGAGTTTCTTAGTTTACTAATTTCTGAGTTTCTTAGTTTCATAGTTTCTTAGTTTCTTAGTTTCTTAGTTTCTTAGTTTCTTAGTTTCTTAGTTTCTTAGCTTCTTAGTTTCTTAGTTTCTTAGTTTCATAGTTTCATAGTTTCATAGTTTCATAGTTTCTTAGTTTCTTAGTTTCTTAGTTTCTTAGTTTCATAGTTTCTTAGCTTCTTAGTTTCATAGTTTCTTAGTTTCTTAGTTTCTTAGTTTCTTAGTTTCTTAGTTTCTTAGATTCTTAGTTTCTTAGTTTCTTAGTTTCTTAGTTTCTTAGTTTCCTAGTTTCTAAGATTCTTAGTTTCTTAGTTTCTTAGTTTCTTAGTTTCTTAGTTTCTTAGTTTCTTAGTTTCTTAGTTTCTTAGTTTCTTAGCTTCTTAGTTTCTTAGTTTCTTAGTTTCTTGGTTTCATAGTTTCTTAGTTTCTTAGTTTCTTAGTTTCTTAGTTTCTTAGTTTCTTAGTTTCTTAGTTTCTTAGTTTCTTAGTTTCATAGTTTCTTAGTTCCATAGCTTCTTAGTTTCTTAGTTTCTTGGTGTCTTAGATTCCGAGCTTCATAGTTTCTTAGTTTCTTAGTTTCTTAGCTTCTTAGTTTCTTAGATTCTTAGTTTCTTAGTTTCTTAGTTTCTTAGTTTCTTAGTTTCTTAGTTTCTTAGTTTCTTAGATTCTTAGTTTCTTAGTTTCTTAGTTTCTTAGTTTCTTAGTTTCTTAGTTTCTTAGTTTCTTAGTTTCATAGTTTCTTAGTTTCTTAGTTTCTTAGTTTCTCAGTTTCTTAGTTTCTTAGTTTCTTAGTTTCTTAGTTTCTTAGTTTCTTAGTTTCTTAGTATGTTAGTGTGTTAGATTCTTAGTTTCTTAGTTTCTTAGTTTCATAGTTTCCTAGTTCCTTATTTTCATAGTTTCTTAGTTTCTTAGTTTCCTAGTTTTTTTGTTTCTTAGTTTCTTAGTTTGTTAGTGTGTTAGATTCTTAGTTTCTTAGTTTCTTAGTTTCTTAGCTTCTTAGTTTCGTAGTTTCTTAGTTTCTTAGTTTCTCAGTTTCTTACTTTCTTAGTTTCGTAGTTTCTTAGTTTCATAGCTTCTCAGTTTCTTAGTTTGTCAGTCTGTTGGTGTGTTAGATTCTTGGTTTCTTAGTTTCTTAGTCTCTTAGTTTCTTAGTTTCTTAGTTCCTTATCTTCTTAGTTTCTTAGTTTCCTAGTTTCTTAGTTTCTTAATTTCCCAGTTTCTTAGTTTCTTCATTTCTTTGTTTCTTAGCTTCCTAGTTTCATAGTTTCTTAGTTTCTTAGTTTCTTAGTTTCTTAGTTTGTTAGTTTCTTAGTTTCTTAGTTTCTTAGTTTCTTAGTTTCTTAGTTTGTTAGTTTCTTAGTTTCTTAGTTTCTTAGTTTCTTAGTTTCTTAGTTTGTTAGTTTGTTAGTTTCTTAGTTTCTTAGTTTCTTAGTTTCTTAGTTTCTTAGTTTCTTAGTTTGTTAGTTTGTTAGTTTGTTAGTTTGTTAGTTTGTTAGTTTGTTAGTTTGTTAGTTTGTTAGTTTGTTAGTTTGTTAGTTTCTTAGTTTCTTAGTTTCTTAGTTTGTTAGTTTGTTAGTTTCTTAGTTTCTTAGTTTCTTAGTTTCTTAGTTTCTTAGTTTCTTAGTTTCTTAGTTAGTCAGTTTCATAGTTTCATAGCTTGTTAGCTTCTTAGTTTCTTAGTTTCTTCGTTTCTTAGTTTCTTAGTTTCTTAGTTTCTTAGTTTCTTAGTTTCTTAGTTTCTTAGTTTCTTAGTTTCTTAGTTTCTTGGTTTCTTAGTTTCTTAGTTTCTTAGTTTCTTAGTTTGTTAGTTTGTTAGTTTGTTAGTTTGTTAGTTTGTTAGTTTGTTAGTTTGTTAGTTTGTTAGTTTGTTAGTTTGTTAGTTTGTTAGTTTCTTAGTTTCTTAGTTTGTTAGTTTCTTAGTTTCTTAGTTTCTTAGTTTCTTAGTTTCTTAGTTTGTTAGTTTGTTAGTTTCTTAGTTTCTTAGTTTGTTAGTTTGTTAGTTTGTTAGTTTGTTAGTTTGTTAGTTTCTTAGTTTGTTAGTTTCTTAGTTTCTTAGTTTGTTAGTTTCTTAGTTTCTTAGTTTGTTAGTTTGTTAGTTTGTTAGTTTCTTAGTTTGTTAGTTTGTTAGTTTCTTAGTTTCTTAGTTTCTTAGTTTCTTAGTTTCTTAGTTTCTTAGTTTCTTAGTTTCTTAGTTTGTTAGTTTCTTAGTTTCTTAGTTTCTTAGTTTCTTAGTTTGTTAGTTTGTTAGTTTGTTAGTTTGTTAGTTTGTTAGTTTGTTAGTTTGTTAGTTTGTTAGTTTCATAGTTTCTTAGTTTCTTAGTTTCTTAGTTTCATAGTTTCTTAGTTTCTTTGTTTCTTAGTTTCTTAGTTTCTCAGTTTCCTTGTTTTTTAGTTTCATAGTTTCAAAGTTCCATATTTTCTTAGTTTATTAGTTTCTTACTTTCTTAGTTTCATAGTTTCATAGTTTCTTAGTTTCTTAGTTTCATAGTTTCATAGTTTCTTAGTTTCTTAGTTTCTTAGATTCTTAGTTTCTTAGTTTCCTAGTTTCTTAGTTTCTTAGTTTCTTAGTTTCTTAGTTTTATAATTTCTTAGTTTCTTAGTTTCTTAGTTTCTTAGTTTCTTAGTTTCTTAGTTTCTTAGTTTCTTAGTTTCTTAGTTTCTTAGTTTCTTAGTTTCTTAGTTTCTTAGTTTCATTGTTTCTTAGTTCCTTAGTTTCTTAGTTTCTTAGTTTCTTAGTTTCTTAGTTTCTTAGTTTCTTAGTTACTTAGTTTCTTAGTTTCATAGCTTCTTAGTTTCCTAGTTTCTTAGTTTCTCAGTTTCATAGTTTCATAGTTTCATAGTTTCTTAGTTTCTGAGTTTCTTAGACTCTGAGTTTCCTAGGTTTTTTGTTTCTTAGTTTCTTAGTTTCTTAGTTTCTTAGTTTCATAGTTTCTTAGTTTCTCAGTTTCTTGGTTTCTTAGTTTCTCAGTTTCTTAGTTTCGTAGTATCTTAGTTTCATAGTTTCTTAGTTTCTTAGTTTCTTAGTTTCTTAGTTTCTTAGTTCCTTAGTTTCTTAGTTTCTTAGTTTCTTAGTTTCTTAGTTTCTTTGTTCCTTTGTATCTTAGTTTCCTAGTTTCTTAGTTTCTTAATTTCATAGTTTCTTAGTTTCTTAGTTTCTTAGTTTCCTAGTTTCTTAGTTTCTTAGTTTCTTAGTTTCTTAGTTTCTTAGTTTCTTAGTTTCTTAGTTTCTTAGTTTCTTAGTTTCTTAGTTTCTTAGTTTCTTAGTTTCTTAGTTTCTTAGTTTCTTAGTTTCTTAGTTTCTTAGTTTCTTAGTTTCTTAGTTTCTTAGTTTCATAGTTTCTTAGTTTCTTAGTTTCTTAGTTTCTTAGTTTCTTAGTTTCTTAGTTTCTTAGTTTCTTAGTTTCTTAGTTTCTTAGTTTCTTGGTTTCTTAGTTTCTTAGTTTCTTAGTTTCTTAGTTTCTTAGTTTCTTAGTTTCTTAGTTTCTTAGTTTCTTAGTTTCATAGATTCGTAATTTCTTAGTTTCTTAGTTTCATAGTTTCTTAATTTCTTAGATTCTTAGTTTCACAGTTTCTTAGTTTCTTAGTTTCTTAGTTTCTTAGTTTCTTTGTTTGTTAGTGTGTTAGATTCTTGGTTTCTTAGTTTCTTAGTTTCATAGCTTCTTAGTTTCTTAGTTTCTTACTTTCTTAGTTTGTTAGTTTCTTAGTTTCTTAGATTCTTAGTTTCTTAGTTTCTTAGTTCCTTAGTTTCTTAGTTTCTTAGTTTCTTAGTTTCTTAGTTTCTTAGTTTCTTAGCATCTTAGTTTCTTAGTTTCTTAGTTTCTTAGTTTCTTATTTTCTTAGTTTGTTAGTGTGTTAGAATCTTAGTTTCTTAGTTTCTTAGTTTCTTAGTTTCATAGTGTCATAGATTCTTGGTTTCTTAGTTTCATAGTTTCTTAGTTCCTTGTTTTCTTAGTTTCTTAGTTTCTTAGTTTCTTAGTTTCTTAGTTTCTTAGTTTCTTAGTTTCCTGGTTTCCTAGTTTCTTAGTTTCTTAGTTTGTTAGTTTGTTAGTTTCTTATTTTCTTAGATTCTTAGTTTCTTAGTTTCTTAGTTTCTTAGTTTCTTAGTTTCTTAGTTTCTTAGTTTCTTAGTTTCTTAGTTTCTTAGTTTGTTAGTTTCTTAGTTTCTTAGTTTCTTAGTTTCTTAGTTTGTTAGTTTCTTAGTTTGATAGTTTGTTAGTTTCTTAGTTTCTTAGTTTCTTAGTTTCATAGTTTCTTAGTTTCTTAGTTTCTTAGATTCTTAGTTTCTTAGTTTCCTAGTTTCTTAGTTTCTTAGTTTCTTAGTTTCATAGTTTCTTAGTTTCTTAGTTTCTTAGTTTCTTAGTTTCTTAGTTTCTTAGTTTCATAGTTTCTTAGTTCCTTAGTTTCTTAGGTTCATAGATTCATAGTTTCTTAGTTTCTTAGTTTCTTAGTTTCTTAGTTTCTTAGTTTCTTAGTTTCCTAGTTTCTTAGTTTCTTAGTTTCATAGTTTCTTAGTTTCTTAGTTTCTTAGTTTCTTAGTTTCTTAGTTTCTTAGTTTCTTAGTTCCTAGTTTCTTAGTTTCTTAGTTTCTTAGTTTCTTAGTTTCTTAGTTTCTTAGTTTCTTAGTTTCTTAGTTTCTTAGGTTCTTACTTTCTTAGTTTCTTGGTTTCTTGGTGTCTTTGTTTCTTAGTTTCTTAGTTTCTTAGTTTCTTAGTTTCTTAGTTTCTTAGTTTCTTAGTTTCTTAGTTTCTTAGTTTCTTAGTTTCTTAGTTTCTTAGTTTCTTAGTTTCTTAGTGTATTAGATTCTTAGTTTCTTAGTTTCTTAGTTTCTTAGCTTCTTAGTTTCTTAGTTTCTTAGTTTCTTAGTTTCTTAGTTTCTTAGTTTCTTAGTTTCTTAGTTTCTTAGTATCTTAGTTTCTTAGTTTCTTAGTTTCATAGCTTCTTAGTTTCTTAGTTTCTTAGTTTGTTAGTGTGTTAGATTCTTAGTTTCTTAGTTTCTTAGTTTCTTAGTTTCTTAGTTTCTTAGTTTCTTAGTTTCTTAGTTTCTTAGTTTCTTAGTTTCTTAGTTTCTTAGTTTCTTAGTTTCTTAGTTTCTTAGTTTCTTAGTTTCGTAGTCTCTTAGTTTCTTAGTTTCTCAGATTCTTACTATCTTAGTTTCTTAGTTTCTTAGTTTCATAGCTTCTTAGTTTCTTAGTTTCTTACTTTCTTAGTTTCTTAGTTTCTTAGTTTCTTAGTTTCTTAGTTTCTTAGTTTCTTAGTATCTTAGTTTCTTCATTTCTTAGTTTCTTAGTTTCTTAGTTTCTTAGTTTCTTAGTTTCTTAGTTTCTTAGTTTCTTAGTTTCTTAGTTTCATAGTTTCTTAGTTTCTTAGATTCTTAGTTTCTTAGTTTCTTAGTTTCTTAGTTTCTTAGTTTCTTTGTTTCTTAGTATGTTAGTGTGTTAGATTCTTAGTTTCTTAGTTTCTTAGTTTCATAGTTTCTTAGTTTCTTAGTTTCTTAGTTTCTTAGTTTCTTAGTTTCTTAGTTTCTTGGTATCTTTGTTTCTCAGTTTCTTAGTTTCTTAGTTTCTTAGTTTCTTAGTTTCTTAGTTTCTTAGTTTCCTAGTTTCTTAGTTTCTTATCTTCTTAGTTTCTTAGTTTCTTAGTTTCTTAGTTTCTTAGTTTCTTAGTTTCTTAGTTTCTTAGTTTCTTAGATTCTTAGTTTCTTAGTTTCTTAGTTTCTTAGTTTCTTAGTTTCTTTGTTTCTTTGTTTCTTAGTTTCTTAGTTTCTTAGTTTCTTAGTTTCATAGTTTCTTAGTTTCTTTGTTCCTTAGTTTCTTAGTTTCTTAGTTTCTTAGTTTCTTAGTTTCTTAGTTTCTTAGTTTCTTAGTTTCTTAGTTTCTTAGTTTCTTAGTTTCTTAGTTTCTTAGTTTCTTAGTTTCTTAGTTTCTTAGTTTCTTAGTTTCTTAGTTTCCTAGTTTCTTAGTTTCTTAGTTTCTTAGTTTCTTAGTTTCTTAGTTTCTTAGTTTCTTAGTTTCTTAGTTTCTTAGTTTCTTAGTTTCATAGTTTCTTAGTTTCTTAGTTTCTTAGTTTCTTAGATTCATACTTTCTTAGTTTCTTAGTTTCTTAGTTTCTTAGTTTCTTAGTTTCTCAGTTTCTTAGCTTCCTAGTTTCTTAGTTTCTTAGTTTCATAGATTCTTAGTTTCTTAGTTTCATAGTTTCTTAGTTTCTTAGTTTCTTAGTTTCTTAGTTTCATAGTTTCTTAGTTTCTTAGTTTCATAGTTTCATAGCTTCTTAGTTTCTTAGTTTCTTAGTTTCTTAGTATCTTAGCTTCCTAGTTTCTTAGTTTCTTAGTTTCTTAGTTTCTTAGCTTCTTAGTTTCTTAGATTCTTAGTTTCTTAGTTTCTTAGTTTCTTAGTTTCTTAGTTTCTTAGTTTCTTAGTTTCTTAGTTTCTTAGTTTCTTAGCTTCTTAGTTTCTTAGTTTCTTAGTTTCATAGTTTCATAGTTTCATAGTTTCATAGTTTCTTAGTTTCTTAGTTTCTTAGTTTCTTAGTTTCTTAGTTTCTTAGCTTCTGAGTTTCATAGTTTCTTAGTTTCTTAGTTTCTTAGTTTCTTAGTTTCTTAGTTTCTTAGTTTCTTAGTTTCATAGTTTCTTAGTTTCTTAGTTTCTTAGGTTCCTAGTTTCTTAGTTTCTTAGTTTCTTAGTTTCTTAGTTTCTTAGTTTCTTAGTTTCTTAGTTTCTTAGTTTCTTAGATTCTTAGTTTCTTAGTTTCTTAGTTTCTTAGTTTCTTAGTTTCTTAGATTCATAGTTTCTTAGTTTCATAGTTTCTTAGTTTCTTAGTTTCTTAGTTTCTTAGTTTCTTAGTTTCTTAGTTTCTTAGTTTCTTAGTTTCTTAGTTTCTTACTTTCTTAGTTTCTTAGTTTCTTAGTTTCTTAGTTTCTTAGTTTCTTAGTTTCTTAGTTTCTTAGTTTGTTAGTTTGTTAGTTTCTTAGTTTGTTAGTTTCTTATTTTCTTAGTTTCGTAGTTTCTTAGTTTCTTTGTTTCTTAGTTTCTTTGTATCTTAGTTTCCTAGTTTCTTTGTTTCTTAGTTTCTTAGTTTCATAGTTTCTTAGTTTCTTATTTTCTTAGTTTCTTAGTTTCTTAGTTTCTTAGTTTCTTAGTTTCTTAGTTTCATAGTTTCTTAGTTTCTTAGTTCCTTATTTTCTTAGTTTCTTAGTTTCTTAGTTTCTTAGTTTCTTAGATTCTTAGTTTCTTAGTTTTTTTGTTTCTTAGTTTCTTGGTTTGATAGTGTGTTAGATTCTTAGTTTCTTAGTTTCTTAGTTTCTTAGTTTCGTAGTCTCTCAGTTTCTTATTTTCTCAGTTTCTTAGTTTCTTAGTTTCTTTGTTTCTTAGTTTCATAGGGTGTTATTGTGTTAGATTCTTAGTTTCTTAGTTTCATAGTTTCATAGTTTCTTAGTTCCTTATTTTCTTAGTTTCTTAGTTTCTTAGTTTCTTAGTTTCTTTGTTTCTTAGTTTCTTAGTTTGATAGTGTGTTAGATTCTTAGTTTCTTAGTTTCTTAGTTTCTTAGTTTCGTAGTCTCTTAGTTTCTTAGTTTCTCAGTTTCTTACTTTCTTAGTTTCGTAGTTTCTTAGTTTCATAGCTTCTTAGTTTCTTAGTTTCTTAGTTTCTTAGATTCTTAGTTTCTTAGTTTCTTAGTTTCTTAGTTTCTTAGTTTCGTAGTTTCTTATCTTCCTAGTTTCTTAGTTGGTAGTTTCTTAGTTTCTTAGTTTCTTAATTTCCTAGTTTCTTAGTTTCTTAGTTTCTTAGCTTCCTAGTTTCTTAGTTGGTAGTTTGTTAGTTTCTTAGTTTCTTAGTTTCTTAGTTTCATAGTTAGTTAGTTTCATAGCTTCTTAGTTTCTTAGTTTCTTAGTTTCATAGTTTCATAGTTTCTTGGTTTCTTTGTTTTGTTAGTTTCTTAGTTTCTTAGTTTCTTAGTTTCTTAGTTTCTTAGTTTCTTAGTTTCTTAGTTTCTTGGTTTCTTAGTTTCTTAGTTTCTTAGTTTCTTAGTTTCTTAGTTTCTTAGTTTGTTAGTTTCTTAGTTTCTTAGTTTCTTAGTTTCTTAGTTTCTTAGTTTGTTAGTTTCTTAGTTTCTTAGTTTGTTAGTTTCTTAGTTTGTTAGTTTGTTAGTTTCTTAGTTTGTTAGTTTCTTAGTTTCTTAGCTTCTTAGTTTGTTAGTTTCTTAGTTTCTTAGTTTCTTAGTTTCTTAGTTTCTTAGTTTCTTAGTTTCTTAGTTTCTTAGTTTCTTAGTTTCTTAGTTTCTTAGTTTCTTAGTTTCTTAGTTTCTTAGTTTCTTAGTTTCTTAGTTTCTTAGTTTCTTAGTTTCTTAGTTTCTTAGTTTCTTAGTTTCTTAGTTTCTTAGTTTCTTAGTTTGTTAGTTTGTTAGTTTGTTAGTTTCTTAGTTTCTTAGTTTGTTAGTTTCTTAGTTTCTTAGTTTGTTAGTTTCTTAGTTTGTTAGTTTGTTAGTTTCTTAGTTTCTTAGTTTCTTAGTTTCTTAGTTTCTTAGTTTCTTAGTTTCTTAGTTTCTTAGTTTCTTAGTTTCTTAGTTTCTTAGTTTCTTAGTTTCTTAGTTTGTTAGTTTCTTAGTTTCTTAGTTTGTTAGTTTGTTAGTTTCTTAGTTTCTTAGTTTCTTAGTTTCTTAGTTTCTTAGTTTCTTAGTTTCTTAGTTTCTTAGTTTCTTAGTTTCTTAGGTTCTTAGTTTCTTAGTTTCTTAGTTTCTTAGTTTCTTAGTTTCTTAGTTTCTTAGTTTCTTAGTTTCTTAGTTTCTTAGTTTCTTAGTTTCTTAGTTTCTTAGTTTCTTAGTTTCATAGTTTCTTAGTTCCTTATTTTCTTAGTTTCTTAGTTTCATAGTTTCTTAGTTTCTTAGTTTCCTAGTTTCTTAGTTTCTTAGTTTCTTAGTTTCTTAGTTTCTTAGATTCTTAGTTTCTTAGTTTCCTAGTTTCTTAGTTTCTTAGTTTCTTAGTTTCTTAGTTTCATAGTTTCTTAGTTTCTTAGTTTCTTAGTTTCTTAGTTTCTTAGTTTCTTAGTTTCATTGTTTCTTAGTTTCTTAGTTTCTTAGTTTCTTAGTTTCATAGTTTCTTAGTTTCTTAGTTTCCTAGTTTCTTAGTTTCTTAGTTTCTCAGTTTCTTAGCTTCCTAGTTTCTTAGTTTCTTAGTTTCTTAGTTTCTTAGTTTCTTAGTTTCTTAGTTTCTTAGTTTCTTAGTTTCTTAGTTTCTTAGTTTCTTAGTTTCTTAGTTTCTTAGTTTCTTAGTTTCTTAGTTTCTTTGTTTCTTTGTTTCTTTGTTTCTTTGTTTCTTTGTTTCTTTGTTTCTTAGTTTCTTAGTTTCATAGCTTCTTAGTTTCTTAGTTTCTTAGTTTCTTAGTTTCTTAGTTTCTTAGATTCTTAGTTTCTTAGTTTCCTAGTTTCTTAGTATCGTTGGTTCTTTGTTTCTTAGTTTCTTAGTTTCTTAGTTTCATAGTTTCTTAGTATCTTAGATTCTTAGTTTCTTAGTTTCTTAGTTTCTTAGTTTCTTAGTTTCTTAGTTTGTTAGTGTGTTAGATTCTTAGTTTCATAGTTTCTTAGTTTCTTAGTTTCTTAGTTTCTTAGTTTCTTAGTTTCTTAGTTTCTTAGTTTCTTAGTTTCTTAGTTTCTCAGTTTCTTACTTTCTTAGTTTCGTAGTTTCTTAGTTTCATAGCTTCTTAGTTTCTTAGTTTCTTAGTTTCTTAGTTTCTTAGTTTCTTAGTTTCTTAGTTTCTTAGTTTCTTAGTTTCTTAGTTTCTTAGTTTCTTAGTTTCTTAGTGTCTTAGTATCCTAGCTTCTTCATTTCTTAGTTTCTTAGTTTCTTCGTTTTTAGTTTCTTAGTTTTTTGTTTCTTAGTTTCTTAGTTTCATAGTATCATCGTTTCTTAATTTCGCAGATTCTTAGTTTCCCAGTTCCTTAGTTTCTTAGTGTCTTAGTTTATTTGTTCCTTGGTTTGTTAGTGTGTTAAATTCTTACTTTCTTAGTTTCTTAGTTTCATAGTTTCATAGTTCCTTATTTTCATACTTTCTTAGTTTCTTAGTTTCTTAGTTTCTTTGTATCTTTGTTTCACAGTTTCTTAGTTTCTTAGTTCCTTATCTTCTTAGTTTCTTAGTTTCTTAGTTTCCTAGTTTCTTAGTTCCTTATCTTCTTAGTTTCTTAGTTTCTTAGTTTCTTAGTTTCTTATTTTCTTAGTTTGTTAGTGTGTTAGATTCTTAGTTTCTTAGTTTCTTAGTTTCTTAGTTTCATAGTGTCATAGATTCTGGGTTTCTTAGTTTCATAGTTTCTTAGCTCCTTGTTTTCTTAGTTTCTTAGTTTCTTAGTTTCCTAGTTTCTTAGTTTCTTAGTTTCTTTTCTTAATTTCTTTGTTTCTTAGCTTCCTAGTTTCTGAGTTGGTAGACAGCTAGTTTGTTAGTTTGTTAGTTTGTTAGTTTGTTAGATTGTTAGTTTGTTAGTTTGTTAGTTTGTTAGTTTCTTAGTTTCTTAGTTTGTTAGTTTGTTAGTTTGTTAGTTTGTTAGTTTGTTAGTTTGTTAGTTTCTTAGTTTCTTAGTTTGTTAGTTTGTTAGTTTGTTAGTTTGTTAGTTTGTTAGTTTGTTAGTTTGTTAGTTTGTTAGTTTGTTAGTTTCATAGTTTCTTAGTTTCTTAGTTTCTTAGTTTCTTAGTTTCTTAGTTTCTTAGTTTCTTAGTTTCTTAGTTTCTTAGTTTCATAGCTTCTTAGTTTCGTAGTTTCTTAGTTTCTTAGTTTCTTAGTTTCTTAGTTTCTTAGTTTCTTAGTTCCTTAGTTTCTTAGTTTCTTAGTTTCTTAGTTTCTTAGTTTCTTAGTTTCCTAGTTTCTTAGTTTCTTAGTTTCTTAGTTTCTTAGCTTCCTAGTTTCTTAGTTTCTTAGTTTCATAGTTTCTTAGTTTCTTAGTTTCTTAGTTTCTTAGTTTCTTAGTTTCTTAGTTTCTTAGTTTCTTAGTTTCTTAGTTTCTTAGTTTCTTAGTTTTATAGTTTCTTAGTTTCTTAGTTTCTTAGTTTCTTAGTTTCTTAGTTTCTTAGTTTCATAGTTTCTTAGTTTCTTAGTTTCTTAGTTTCTTAGTTTCTTAGTTTCTTAGTTTCTTAGTTTCTTAGTTTCTTAGTTTCTTAGTTTCTTACTTTCTAAGTTTCTTAGTTTCTTAGTTTCTTAGTTTCTTAGTTTGTTAGTTTATTAGTTTGTTAGTTTGTTAGTTTGTTAGTTTGTTAGTTTGTTAGTTTGTTAGTTTCTTAGTTTCTTAGTTTCTTAGTTTCTTAGTTTCTTAGTTTCTTTGTTTCTTTGTTTCTTTGTTTCTTTGTTTCTTTGTTTCTTAGTTTCTTAGTTTCATAGTTTCTTAGTTTCTTAGTTTCTTAGTCTCATAGATTCTTAGTTTCTTAGTTTCTTAGTTTCTTAGTTTCATAGTTTCTTAGTTTCTTTGTTTCTTTGTTTCTTAGTTTCTTAGATTCTTAGTTTCTTAGTTTCTTAGTTTCATAGCTTCTTAGTTTCCCAGTTTCTTAGTTTCTTAGTTTAATAGTTTCTTAGTTTGTTAGTGTGTTAGATTCTTAGTTTCATAGTTTCTTAGTTTCTTAGTTTCTTAGTTTCTTAGTTTCTTAGTTTCTTAGTTTCTTAGTTTCTTAGTTTCTTAGTTTCTCAGATTCTTACTATCTTAGTTTCTTAGTTTCTTAGTTTCATAGCTTCTTAGTTTCTTAGTTTGTTAGTTTGTTAGTTTGTTAGTTTGTTAGTTTCTTAGTTTATTAGTTTCTTAGTTTGTAAGTTTGTTAGTTTCTTAGTTTATTAGTTTCTTAGTTTCTTAGTATCTTCATTTCTTAGTTTCTTAGTATCTTAATTTCTTAGTTTATTAGTTTCTTAGTTTATTAGTTTCTTGGCTTCTTAGAGTCTTAGATTCTTAGTCTCTAAGTTTCTTAGTCTCTAAGTTTCTTAGTTTCTTAGTTTCTTAGTTTCTTAGTTTCTTAGTTTCTTAGTTTCTTAGTTTCTTCGCTTCTTAGTTTCTTAGTTTCGCAGATTCTTAGTTTCATAGCTTCTTAGTTTCTTAGTTTCTTACTTTCTTAGTTTCTTAGTTTGTTAGTGTGTTAGATTCTTGGTTTCTTAGTTTCTTAGCTTCTTAGTTTCTTAGTTTCTTAGTTTCTTAGTTTCTTAGTTTCTTAGTTTCTTAGTTTCATAGTATCTTAGTTTCATAGCTTCTTAGTTTCTTAGTTCCTTAGTTTCTTAGTTTCTTAGTTTCTTAGTTTCTTAGTTTCTTAGTTTCTTAGTTTCTTAGTTTCTTAGTTTCTTAGTTTCTTAGTTTCTTAGTTTCTTAGTTTCTTAGTTTGTTAGTGTATCAGATTCTTAGTTTCTTAGTTTCTTAGTTTCTTAGATTCATAGTTTCATAGATTCTTAGTTTCTTAGTTTCTTAGTTTCTTAGTTTCTTAGTTTCTTAGTTTCTTAGTTTCTTAGTTTCCTAGTTTGTTAGTTTCTTAGTTTCTTAGTTTCTTAGTTTCTTAGTTTCTTAGTTTCTTAGTTTCTTAGTTTCTTAGTTTCTTAGTTTCTTAGTTTCTTAGTTTCTTAGTTTCTTAGTTTCTTAGTTTCTTAGTTTCTTAGTTTCTTAGTTTCTTAGTTTCTTAGTTTCTTAGTTTCTTAGTTTCTTTGTTTCACAGTTTCTTAGTTTCTTAGTTTCTTATCTTCTTAGTTTCTTAGTTTCTTAGTTTCTTAGTTTCTTAGTTTCTTAGTTTCTTAGTTTCTTAGTTTCTTAGTTTCTTAGTTTCATAGATTCTTAGTTTCTTAGTTTCATAGTTTGTTAGTTTGTTAGTTTCTTAGTTTCTTAGTTTCTTAGTTTCTTAGTTTCTTTGTTTCTTAGTTTCTTAGTTTCTTAGTTTCTTAGTTTCATAGTTTCTTAGTTCCTCATTTTCTTAGTTTCTTAGTTTCGTAGTTTCTTAGTTTCTTAGTTCCTAGTTTCTTAGTTTCTTAGTATCTTAGTTTCATAGTTTCTTAGTTTCTTAGTTTCTTAGTTTCTTAGTTTCGTAGTTTCTTAGTTTCTTAGTTTCTTAGTTTCTTAGTTTCTTAGTTTCTTAGTTTCTTAGCTTCTCTATGTTTCATTGGTTTCTTAGTTTCTTATTTTCTTAGTTTCTTAGTTTCTTAGTTTCTTATTTACCTAGTTTCATAGTTTCTTAGTTTCTTAGTTTCTTAGCTTCCTAGTTTCTTAGTTTCTTAGTTTCTTAGTTCCTTAGTTTCTTAGTTTCTTAGTTTCTTAGTTTCATAGTTTCTTAGTTTCTTAGTTTCTTAGTTTCTTAGTTTCTTAGATTCTTAGTTTCTTAGTTTCTTAGTTTCTTAGTTTGTTAGTGTATTAGATTCTTAGTTTCTTAGTTTCATAGTTTCTTAGTTTCTTAGTTTCTTAGTTTCTTAGTTTCTTAGTTTCTTAGTTTCTTAGTTTCTTTGTTTCTTAGTTTCTTAGTTTCTTAGATTCTTAGTTTCTTAGTTTCTTAGTTTCTTAGTTTCATAGTTTCTTAGTTTCATACTTTCTTAGTTTCTTAGTTTCTTAGTTTCTTTGTATCTTTGTTTCATAGTTTCTTAGTTTCTTAGTTTCTTAATTTCTTAGTTTCTTAGTTTCTTAGTTTCCTACTTTCTTAGTTTCATATCTTCTTAGTTTCTTAGTTTCTTAGTTTCTTAGTTTCTTAGTTTCATAGTTTCATAGTTTCTCAGTTTCTTGAATTCTTAGTTTCTTAGTTTCTTAGTTTCTTAGCTTCTTAGTTTCTTTGTTTCTTTGTTTCGTCGTTTCATAGTATCTTAGTTTCTTAGTTTCATAGTTTCTTAGTTCCTTAGTTTCTTAGTTTCTTAGTTTCTTAGTTTCGTAGTTTCTTAGTTTCTTAGTTTCTTAGTTTCTTAGATTCTTAGTTTCTTAGTTTCTTAGTTTCTTAGTTTCTTAGTTTCTTAGATTCTTAGTTTCTTAGTTTCTTAGTTTCTTAGTTTCTTAGTTTCTTAGTTTCTTAGTTCTTAGTTTCTTAGTTTCTTTGTTTCTTAGTTTCTGAGTTTCTTAGTTTCTTAGTTTCTTAGTTTCTTAGTTCCTTAGTTTCTTAGTTTCTTAGTTTCATACTTTCTTAGTTTCCTAGTTTCTTAGTTTCTTAGTTTCTTAGTTTCTCAGTTTCTTAGCTTCCTAGTTTCTTAGTTTCTTAGTTTCTTAGTTTCTTAGTTTCTTAGTTTCTTAGTTTCTTAGTTTCTTAGTTTCTTAGTTTCTTAGTTTCATAGTTTCTTAGCTTCTTAGTTTCATAGTTTCTTAGTTCCTTAGTTTCTTAGTTTCTTAGTTTCTTAGTTTCTTAGTTTCTTAGTTTCATAGTTTCTTAGTTTCTTAGTTTCTTAGTTTCCTAGTTTCTTAGTTTCTTAGTTTCCTAGTTCCTTAGTTTCTTAGTTTCTTAGTTTCTTAGTTTCTTAGTTTCTTAGTTTCTTAGCTTCTTAGTTTCTTAGTTTCCTAGTTTGGTAGTTTCATAGTTTCATAGTTTCTTAGTTCCTTAGTTTCTTAGTTTCTTAGATTCTTAGTTTCTTAGCTTCTTAGTTTCATAGTTTCTTAGTTCCTTAGTTTCTTAGGTTCATAGATTCATAGTTTCTTAGTTTCTTAGTTTCTTAGTTTCTTAGTTTCTTAGTATCATAGTTCCTTAGCTTCTTAGATTCTTAGTTTCCTAGTTCCTTAGTTTCTTAGTTTCTTAGTTTCTTAGTTTCATTGCTTCTTAGATTCTTAGTTTCTTAGTTTCTTAGTTTCTTAGTTTCTTAGTTTCTTAGTTTCTTAGTTTCTTAGTTTCATAGTTTCTTATTTTCTTATTTTCTTAGTTTCTTAGTTTCTTAGTTTCTTAGTTTCTTAGTTTCTTAGTTTCTTAGTTTCTTAGTTTCTTAGTTTCTTAGTACGTTAGTGTGTTAGATTCTTAGTTTCTTAGTTTCTTAGTTTCTTAGTTTCTTAGTTTCTTAGTTTCTTAGTTTCTTAGATTCTAAGTTTCCTAGTTTTTTTGTTTCTTAGTTTCTTAGTTTCTGAGTGTGTTAGATTCTTAGTTTCTTAGTTTCTTAGTTTCTTAGTTTCTTAGTTTCTTAGTTTCTTAGTTTCTTAGTTTCTTAGTTTCTTAGTTTCTTAGTTTCTTAGTTTCTTAGTTTCATAGCTTCTTAGTTTCTTAGTTTGTTAGTGTGTTAGATTCTTGGTTTCTTAGTTTCTTAGTTTCTTAGTTTCTTAGTTTCTTAGTTTCTTACTTTCTTAGTTTCTTAGTTTCTTAGTTTCTTAGATTCTTAGTTTCTTAGTTTCATAGTTTCTTAGTTTCTTTTTTTCTTAGCTTCCTAGTGTCTTAGTTGGTAGTATGCTAGTTTCTTAGTTTCTTAGTTTCTTAGTTTCTTAGTTTCTTAGTTCTTAGTTTCTTAGTTTCTTAGTTTCTTAGTTTCTTAGTTTCTTAGTTTCTTAGTTTCTTAGTTTCTTAGTTTCTTAGTTTCTTAGTTTCTTAGTTCTTAGTTTCTTAGTTTCTTAGTTTCTTAGTTTCTTAGTTTCTTAGTTTCTTAGTTTCTTAGTTTCTTAGTTTCTTAGTTTCTTAGTTTCTTAGTTTCTTAGTTTCTTAGTTTCTTAGTTTCTTAGTTTCTTAGTTTCTTAGTTTCTTAGTTTCTTAGTTTCTTAGTTTCTTAGTTTCTTAGTTTCTTAGTTTCTTAGTTTCTTAGTTTGTTAGTTTCTTAGTTTCTTAGTTTCTTAGTTTCTTAGTTTCTTAGTTTCTTAGTTTCTTAGTTTCTTAGTTTCTTAGTTTCTTAGTTTCTTAGTTTCTTAGTTTCTTAGTTTCTTAGTTTCTTAGTTTCTTAGTTTCTTAGTTTCTTAGTTTCTTAGTTTCTTAGTTTCTTAGTTTGTTAGTTTCTTAGTTTCTTAGTTTCTTAGTTTCTTAGTTTCTTAGTTTCTTAGTTTCTTAGTTTCTTAGTTTCTTAGTTTCTTAGTTTCTTAGTTTCTTAGTTTCTTAGTTTCTTAGTTTCTTAGTTTCTTAGTTTCTTAGTTTCTTGGTTTCTTAGTTTCTTAGTTTCTTAGTTTCTTAGTTTCTTAGTTTCTTAGTTTCTTAGTTTCTTAGTTTCTTAGTTTCTTAGTTTGTTAGTTTCTTACTTTTATGGTTTGTTAGTTTCTTAGTTTCTTAGTTTCTTAGTTTCTTAGTTTCTTAGTTTCTTAGTTTCTTAGTTTCTTAGTTTGTTAGTTTGTTGGTTTCTTAGTTTCTTAGTTTCTTAGTTTCTTAGTTTCTTAGTTTCTTAGTTTCTTAGTTTCTTAGTTTCTTAGTTTCTTAGTTTCTTAGTTTCTTAGTTTCTTAGTTTCTTAGTTTCTTAGTTTCTTAGTTTCTTAGTTTCTTAGTTTCTTAGTTTCTTAGTTTCTTAGTTTCTTAGTTTCTTAGTTTCTTAGTTTCTTAGTTTCTTAGTTTCATAGTTTCTTAGTTTCTTAGTTTCTTAGTTTTATAGTTTCTTAGTTTCTTAGTTTCTTAGTTTCTTAGTTTCTTAGTTTCTTAGTTTCATAGTTTCTTAGTTCCTTAGTTTCTTAGTTTCTTAGTTTCTTAGTTTCTTAGTTTCTTAGTTTCTTAGTTTCTTAGTTTCTCAGTTTCATAGTTTCATAGTTTCTTAGTTTCATAGTTTCTTAGTTTCTTAGTTTCTTAGTTTCTTAGTTTCTTAGTTTCTTAGTTTCTTAGTTTCTTAGTTTCTTAGTTTCTTAGTTTCTTAGTTTCTTAGTTTCTTAGTTTCTTAGTTTCTTAGTTTCATAGTTTCTTAGTTCCTTAGATTCTTAGTTTCTTAGTTTCTTACTTCCTTAGTTTCTTAGTTTCTTAGTTTCTTAGTTTCTTAGTTTCTAAGTTTCTTAGCTTACTAGTTTCTTAATTGGTAGTTTGTTAGTTTCATAGTTTCTTAGTTTCATAGTTTCATAGTTTCTTAGTTTCTTAGTTTCTTAGTTTCTTAGTTTCTTACTTTCTTAGTTTCTTAGTTTCTTAGTTTCTTAGTTTCTTAGTTTCTTAGTTTCTTAGTTTCTTAGTTTCTTAGTTTCTTAGTTTCTTAGTTTCTTAGTTTCTTAGTTTCTTAGTACCTTATTTTCATAGTTTCATAGATTCTTTGGTTCTTAGTTTGTTAGTTTCTTAGTTTCTTAGTTTGTTAGTTTCTTTGTTCCTTTGTATCATAGTTTTTTAGTTTCTTAGTTTCATGGTTTCTTAGTTTCGCAGATTCTTAGTTTTCCAGTTTCTTAGTTTCTTAGTTTCTTAGTTTCTTAGTTTGTTAGTTTCTTAGTTTCTTAGATTCATAGCTTCTTAGTTTCTTAGTTTCTTACTTTCTTAGTTTCTTAGTTTCTTAGTTTCTTAGTTTGTTAGTTTCTTAGTTTCTCAGATGCTTACTATCTTAGTTTCTTAGTTTCTTAGTTTCATAGCTTCTTAGTTTCTTAGTTTCTTACTTTCTTAGTTTCTTAGTTTCTTAGTTTCTTAGTTTGTTAGTTTCTTAGTTTCTTAGATTCATAGCTTCTTAGTTTCTTAGTTTCTTACTTTCTTAGTTTCTTAGTTTCTTAGTTTCTTAGTTTCTTAGTTTCTTAATTTCTTAGTTTCTTAGTTTCTTAGTATCATCGTTTCTTAATTTCGCAGATTCTTAGTTTAACAGTTTCTTAGTTTCTTAGTGTCTTAGTTTATTTGTTCCTTGGTTTGTTAGTGTGTTAAATTCTTACTTTCTTAGTTTCTTAGTTTCATAGTTTCATAGTTCCTTATTTTCATACTTTCTTAGTTTCTTAGTTTCTTAGTTTCTTTGTATCTTTGTTTCACAGTTTCTTAGTTTCTTAGTTCCTTATCTTCTTAGTTTCTTAGTGTCCTAGTTTCTTAGTTTCTTAGTTCCTTATTTTCTTAGTTTCTTAGTTTCTTAGTTTCTTAGTTTCTTATTTTCTTAGTTTGTTAGTGTGTTAGATTCTTAGTTTCTTAGTTTCTTAGTTTCTTAGTTTCATAGTTTCATAGTTTCTTAGTTTCTTAGTTTCATAGTTTCTTAGTTTCTTAGTTTCTTAGTTTCTTAGTTTCTTAGTTTCTTAGTTTCTTAGTTTCTTAGTTTCTTAGTTTCTTAGTTTCTTAGTTTGTTAGTTTGTTAGTTTGTTAGTTTGTTAGTTTGTTAGATTGTTAGTTTGTTAGTTTGTTAGTTTGTTAGTTTGTTAGTTTGTTAGTTTGTTAGTTTGTTAGTTTGTTAGTTTGTTAGTTTGTTAGATTGTTAGTTTCTTAGTTTCTTAGTTTGTTAGTTTGTTAGTTTGTTAGTTTCTTAGTTTGTTAGTTTGTTAGTTTGTTAGTTTGTTAGTTTGTTAGTTTCATAGTTTCTTAGTTTCTTAGTTTCTTAGATTCTTAGTTTCTTAGTTTCTTAGTTTCTTAGTTTCTTAGTTTCTTAGTTTCTTAGTTTCATAGTTTCTTAGTTTCTTTGATTCCTAGTTTCTTAGTTTCTTAGCTTCTTAGTTTCATAGTTTCATAGTTTCCTCGTTTCTTAGTTTCTTAGTTTCATACTTCCTTACTTGCTTAGTTTCCTAGTTTCTTAGTTTCTTAGTTTCTCAGTTTCTTAGCTTCCTAGTTTCTTAGTTTCTCAGTTTCATAGTTTCATAGTTTCTTAGTTTCTTAGTTTCTTAGATTCTTAGTTTCTTAGTTTCTTAGTTTCCTAGTTTCTTAGTTTCTTAGTTTCTTAGTTTTTTAGTTTCTTAGTTTCTTTGTTTCTTAGTTTCTTAGTTTCTTAGTTTCTTAGTTTCATAGTTTCTTAGTTCCTTATTTTCTTAGTTTCTTAGTTTCATACTTCCTTAGTTGCTTAGTTTCCTAGTTTCTTAGTTTCTTAGTTTCTTACTTTCTAAGTTTCTTAGTTTCTTAGTTTCTTAGTTTCTTAGTTTGTTAGTTTATTAGTTTGTTAGTTTGTTAGTTTGTTGGTTTGTTAGTTTGTTAGTTTGTTATTTTCTTAGTTTCTTAGTTTCTTAGTTTCTTAGTTTCTTTGTTTCTTTGTTTTTTTGTATCTTAGTTTCCTAGTTTCTTTGTTTCTTAGTTTCTTAGTTTCATAGTTTCTTAGTACCTTATTTTCTTAGTTTCTTAGTTTCTTCGTTTCTTAGTTTCTTAGTTTCTTAGTTTCATAGTTTCTTAGTGTCTTTGTTCCTTTGTATCATAGTTTCTTAGATTCTTAGTTTCATGGTTTCTTAGTTTCGCAGATTCTTAGTTTTCCAGTTTCTTAGTTTCTTAGTTTATTAGTTTCTTAGTTTGTTAGTGTGTTAGATTCTTAGTTTCATAGTTTCTTAGTTTCTTAGCTTCCTAGTTTCTCAGTTTCTTAGTTTCTTAGTTTCTTAGTTTCTTAGTTTCTTAGTTTCTCAGTTTCTTACTTTCTTAGTTTCGTAGTTTCTAAGTTTCATAGCTTCTTAGTATCTTAGTTTCTTAGTTCCTTAGTTTCTTAGTTTCTTAGTTTCTTAGTTTCTTAGTTTCTTAGTTTCTTAGTTTCTTAGTTTCTTAGTTTCTTAGTATCCTAGCTTCTTCATTTCTTAGTTTCTTAGTTTCTTCGTTTCTTAGTTTCTTAGTTTTTTGTTTCTTAGTTTATTAGTTTCTTAGTTTCTTACTATCTTAGTTTCGTAGTTTCTTAGTTTCATAGCTTCTCAGTTTCTTAGTTTGTCAGTTTGTTAGTGTGTTAGATTATTAGTTTCTTAGTTTCTTAGTTTCTTAGTGTCTTAGTATCCTAGCTTCTTCATTTCTTAGTTTCTTAGTTTCTTCGTTTCTTAGTTTCTTAGTTTTTTGTTTCTTTGTTTCTTAGTTTCTTAGCTTCCTAGTTTCTTAGTTTCTCAGTTTCATAGTTTCATAGTTTCTTAGTTTCTTAGTGTCTTAGTTTATTTGTTCCTTGGTTTGTTAGTGTGTTAAATTCTTACTTTCTTAGTTTCTTAGTTTCCTAGTTTCATAGTTCCTTATTTTCATACTTTCTTAGTTTCTTAGTTTCTTAGTTTCATTGTATCTTTGTTTCACAGTTTCTTAGTTTCTTAGTTCCTTATCTTCTTAGTTTCTTAGTTTCGGAGTTTCCTAGTTTCTTAGTTCCTTATCTTCTTAGTTTCTTAGTTTCTTAGTTTCTTAGTTTCTTATTTTCTTAGTTTGTTAGTGTGTAGGATTCTTAGTTTCTTAGTTTCTTAGTTTCTTAGATTAATAGTGTCATAGATTCTTGGTTTCTTAGTTTCATAGTTTCTTAGTTCCTTGTTTTCTTAGTTTCTTAGTTTCTTAGTTTCCTAGTTGCTAAGATTCTTAGTTTCCTAGTTCCTTAGTTTCTTAGTTTCTTATTTTCTTAGTTTCTTAGTTTCTTAGTTTCTTACTTTCTTAGTTTCTAAGTTTCTTAGTTTCTTAGTTTCATAGTTCCTAGTTTTCTTATTTTCTTAGTTTCTTAGTTTCTTAGTTTCTTAGTTTCCTAGTTTCTTAGTTTCTTAGTTTCTTACTTTCTAAGTTTCTTAGTTTCTTAGTTTCTTAGTTTGTTAGTTTGTTAGATTCTTAGTTTATTAGTTTCTTAGTTTCTTAGTTTCTTAGCTTCATAGTTTCTCAGTTTCTTAGTTTATTAGTTTCTTAGTTTCTTAGTTTCTTAGTTTCTCAGTTTCTTACTATCTTAGTTTCGTAGTTTCTTAGTTTCATAGCTTCTTAGTTTCTTAGTTTGTCAGTTTGTTAGTGTGTTAGATTCTTAGTTTCTTAGTTTCTTAGTTTCTTAGTTTCTTAGTGTCTTAGTATCCTAGCTTCTTCATTTCTTAGTTTCTTAGTTTCTTAGTTTTTTGTTTCTTAGTTTCTTAGTTTCGCAGATTCTTAGTTTCCCAGTTTCTTAGTTTCTTAGTGTCTTAGTTTATTTGTTCCTTGGTTTGTTAGTGTGTTAAATTCTTACTTTCTTAGTTTCTTAGTTTCATAGTTTCATAGTTCCTTATTTTCATACTTTCTTAGTTTCTTAGTTTCTTAGTTTCTTTGTATCTTAGTTTCATAGTTTCTTAGTTTCTTAGTTCCTTATCTTCTTAGTTTCTTAGTTTCTTAGTTTCCCAGTTTCTTAGTTCCTTATCTTCTTAGTTTCTTAGTTTCTTAGTTTCTTAGTTTCTTATTTTCTTAGTTTGTTAGTGTGTAGGATTACTAAGTTTCTTAGTTTCTTAGTTTCTTAGATTAATAGTTTCATAGATTCTTTGTTTCTTAGTTTCATAGTTTCTTAGTTCCTTGTTTTCTTAGTTTCTTAGTTTCTTAGTTTCCTAGTTTCTTAGTTTCTTAGTTTCCTAGTTTCTTAGTTTCTTAATTTCTTTGTTTCTTAGCTTCCTAGTTTCTTAGTTGGTAGACAGCTAGTTTGTTAGTTTGTTAGTTTGTTAGTTTGTTAGTTTGTCAGTTTCTTAGTTTGTTAGTTTGCTAGTTTGCTAGTTTGTTAGTTTGTTAGTTTGTTAGTTTGTTAGTTTGTTAGTTTGTTAGTTTGTTAGTTCCTCATTTTCTTAGTTTCTTAGTTTCATAGTTTCTTAGTTTCTTATCTTCTTAGTTTCTTTGTTTCTTTGTATCCTAGTTTCTTAGTTTCATAGTGTCATACTTTCTTAGTTCCTTATTTGCTTAGTTTCCTAGTTTCTTAATTTCGTAGTTTCATAGTTTCTTAGTTTCTTAGTTCCTTAGATTCTTAGTTTCTTAGTTTCTTAGTTTCTTAGTTTCTTAGTTTCTTAGTGTCTTAGTATCCTAGCTTCTTCATTTCTTAGTTTCTTAGTTTCTTCGTTTCTTAGTTTCTTAGTTTTTTGTTTCATAGTTTCTTAGTTTCTTAGTATCATCGTTTCTTAATTTCGCAGATTCTTAGTTTCCCAGTTTCTTAGTTTGTTAGTGTCTCAGTTTATTTGTTCCTTGGTTTGTTAGTGTGTTAAATTCTTACTTTCTTAGTTTCTTAGTTTCATAGTTTCATAGTTCCTTATTTTCATACTTTCTTAGTTTCTTAGTTTCTTAGTTTCTTTGTATCTTTGTTTCACAGTTTCTTAGTTTCTTAGTTCCTTATCTTCTTAGCTTCTTAGTTTCTTAGTTTCCTAGTTTCTTAGTTCCTTATCTTCTTAGTTTCTTAGTTTCTTAGTTTGTTAGTTTCTTAGTTTCTTAGTTTCTTAGTTTCCTAGTTTGTTAGTTTGTTAGTTTCTTAGTTTCTTAGTTTTATAGTTTCTTAGTTTCATTGTTTCTTATTTTCTTAGTTTCTTAGATTCTTAGTTTCATCGTTTCAAAGTTCCTCATTTTCTTAGTTTCTTAGTTTCATACTTTCGTAGTTGCTTAGTTTCCTAGTTTCTTAGTTTCTTAGTTTCTCAGTTTCTTAGCTTCCTAGTTTCTTAGTTTCTCAGTTTCAAAGTTTCATAGTTTCATAGTTTCTTAGTATCTTAGTTTCATAGTATCGTAGTTTCATAGTTTCTTAGCTTCTGCGTTTCATTGTTTCCTAGTTCCTTATTTTCTTAGTTTCATAGCTTCTTAGTTTCTTAGTTTGTCAGTTTGTTAGTGTGTTAGATTCTTAGTTTCTTAGTTTCTTATTTTCTTAGTTTGTTAGTGTGTAGGATTCTTAGTTTCTTAGTTTCTTAGTTTCTTAGATTAATAGTGTCATAGATTCTTGGTTTCTTAGTTTCATAGTTTCTTAGTTCCTTGTTTTCTTAGTTTCTTAGTTTCTTAGTTTCCTAGTTCCTTAGTTTCTTAGTTTCTTACTTTCTTAGTTTCATAGCTTCTTAGTTTCTTAGTTTGTCAGTTTGTTAGTGTGTTAGATTCTTAGTTTCTTAGTTTCTTATTTACTTAGTTTGTTAGTGTGTAGTTTTCTTAGTTTCTTAGTTTCTTAGTTTCTTAGTTTAATAGTTTCATAGATTCTTGGTTTCTTAGTTTCATAGTTTCTTAGTTCCTTGTTTTCTTAGTTTCTTAGTTTCTTAGTTACCTAGTTTCTTAGTTTCTTAGTTTCCTAGTTTCTTAGTTTCTTAATTTCTTTGTTTCTTAGCTTCCTAGTTTCTTAGTTGGTAGACAGCTAGTTTGTTAGTTTGTTAGTTTGTTAGTTTGTTAGTTTTTTAGTTTCTTAGTTTCTTAGTTTCTTAGTTTATTAGTTTCATAGTTTCTTAGTTTCTTAGTTTCTTAGTTTCTTAGTTTCTTAGTTTCTTAGTGTCTTAGTATCCGAGCTTCTTCATTTCTTAGTTTCTTAGTTTCTTCGTTTCTTAGTTTCTTAGTTTTTTGTTTCTTAGTTTCTTAGTTTCTTAGTATCATCGTTTCTTAATTTCGCAGATTCTTAGTTTCCCAGTTTCTTAGTTTCTTAGTGGCTTAGTTTATTTGTTCCTTGGTTTGTCAGTGTCTTAAATTCTTACTTTCTTAGTTTATTAGTTTCATAGTTTCATAGTTCCTTATTTTCATACTTTCGTAGTTTCTTAGTTTCTTAGTTTCTTTGTATCTTTGTTTCACAGTTTCTTAGTTTCTTAGTTCCTTATCTTCTTAGTTTCTTAGTTTCTTAGTTTCCTAGTTTCTTAGTTTCTTAGTTTCTTAGTTTCTTAGTTTCTTAGTTTCTTAGTTTATTAGTTTCATAGTTTCTTAGTTTCTTAGTTCCTTAGATTCTTAGTTTCATAGTTTCTTCGTTTCTTAGCTTCTTAGTTTCTTTGTTTCTTTGTATCCTAGTTTCTTAGTTTCCTAGTTTCTTAGTTTCATAGTGTCATACTTTCTTTGTTCCTTATTTGCTTAGTTTCCTAGTTTCTTATTTTCGTAGTTTCATAGTTTCTTAGTTTCTTAGTTCCTTAGATTCTTAGTTTCTTAGTTTCTTAGTTTCTTAGTTTCTTAGTTTCTTAGTTTCTTAGTTTCATAGCTACTTAGTTTCTTAGTTTCTTAATTTCTTAGTTTCTTAGTTTCTTCGCTTCTTAGTTTCTTAGTTTCGCAGATTCTTAGTTTCATAGCTTCTTAGTTTCTTAGTTTCTTAATTTCTTAGTTTCTTCGCTTCTTAGTATCTTAGTTTCTTAGTTTGTTTGTGTGTTAGATTCTTAGTTTGTTTGTGTGTTAGATTCTTAGTTTCTTAGTTTCTTAGTTTCATAGTTTCATTGTTCCTCATTTTCATACTTTCTTAGTTTCTTAGTTTCTTAGTTTCTTTGTATCTTTGTTTCATAGTTTCTTAGTTTCTTAGTTCCTTATCTTCTTTGTTTCTTAGTTTCTGAGTTTCCTAGTTTCTTAGTTCCTTATCTTCTTAGTTTCTTAGTTTCTTAGTTTCTTAGTTTCTTATTTTCTTAGTTTGTTAGTGTGTAGGATTCTTAGTTCCTTAGTTTCTTAGTTTCTTAGATTAATAGTGTCATGGATTCTTGGTTTCTTAGTTTCATAGTTTCTTAGTTCCTTGTTTTCTTAGTTTCTTAGTTTCTTAGTTTCCTAGTTTCTTAGTTTCCTAGTTTAATAGTTTCTTAGTTTCTTAATTTCTTTGTTTCTTAGCTTCCTAGTTTCTTAGTTGGTAGACAGCTAGTTTGTTAGTTTCTTAGTTTCTTAGTTTCTTAGTTTGTTAGTTTCTTAGTTTGTTAGTTTGTTAGTTTCTTAGTTTCTTAGTTTCTTAGTTTCTTAGTTTGTTAGTTTCTTAGTTTCTTAGTTTCTTAGTTTGTTAGTTTCTTAGTTTCTTAGTTTCTTAGTTTCTTAGTTTCTTAGTTTCTTAGTTTCTTAGATTCTTAGTTTGTTAGTTTGTTAGTTTGTTAGTTTCTTAGTTTCTTAGATTCTTAGTTTCTTAGTTTGCTAGTTTGTTAGTTTGTTAGTTTGTTAGTTTGTTAGTTTGTTAGTTTCTTAGATTCTTAGTTTCTTAGTTTCTTAGATTCTTAGTTTCTTAGTTTGCTAGTTTCTTAGTTTCGTAGTTTCTTAGTTTCTTAGTTTCTTAGTTTCCTAGTTTCTTAGTTTCTTAGTTTCTTACTTTCTTAGTTTCTTAGTTTCTTAGCTTCTTAGTTTCTTACTCTCTTAGTTTCTTAGTTTCTTAGTTTCTTAGTTTCATAGTTCCTTATTTTCTTAGTTTCTTAGTTTCTTAGTTTCTTAGTTTCTTAGTTTCCTAGTTTCTTAGTTTCATAGTGTCATACTTTCTTAGTTCCTTATTTGCTTAGTTTCTTAGTTTCGTAGTTTCTTAGTTTCTTAGTTTCTTTGTTTCTCAGTTTCTTAGTTCCTTAGTTTCTTAGTTTTTTAGTTTCTTAGTTTCTTAGTTTCTTAGTTTCTTAGTTTCTTAGTTTCATAGTTTCATGGTTTCTCAGCATCTCAGTTTCTTAGTTTCGCAGATTATTAGTTTCTTAGTTTCTTAGTTTCTTAGTTTCTTAGTTTGTTAGTTTCATAGTTTCTTAGTTTCTCAGTTTCTTAGTTTCTTAGATTCTTAGTTTCTTAGATTCTTATCTTCTTAGTTTGTTAGTTTGTTAGTTTGTTAGTTTGTTAGTTTGTTAGCTTGTTAGTTTCTTAGTTTCTTAGTTTCTTAGTTTCTTAGTTTCTTAGTTTCTTAGTTTCTTAGTTTCTTAGTTTCATAGTTTCTTAGTTTCTTAGTTTCTTAGATTCTTAGTTTCATAGTTTCTTAGTTTCTTTGTTTCTTAGTATCTTAGTTTCTTAGTTTCTTAGTTTCTTAGTTTCTTAGTGTCATAGTTTCTTAGTTTCTTAGTTTCTTAGTTTCTTAGTTTCTTAGTTTCTTAGTTTCTTAGTTTCTTAGTTTCTTAGTTTCTTAGTTTCGTAGCTCCTTATTTTCGTAGTTTCTTAGATTCTTAGGTTCTAAGTTTCTTAGTTTCTTAGTTTCTTAGTTTCTTAGTTTCTTCGTTTCTTAGATTGTTAGTTTGTTAGTTTGTTAGTTTGTTAGTTTCTTAGTATCTTAGTTTCTTAGTTTCTTAGTTTCTTAGTTTCCTAGTTTCTTAGTTTCTTAGTTTCTTAGTTTCTTAGTTTCTTAGTTTCTTAGTTTCTTAGTTTCTTAGTTTCTTAGTTTCTTAGTTTCTTAGTTTCTTAGTTTCTTAGATTCTTAGTTTCTTAGTTTCATGGTTTCTAGTTTCTAGTAGTTTCTTAGTTTCTTAGTTTCTTAGTTTCTTAGTTTTCTGAGTTGCTTAGTTTCTAGTTTCTTAGTTTCTTAGTTTCTTAGTTTCCTAGTTTCTTAGTTTCTTAGTTTCATAGTTTCTTAGTTTCTTAGTTTCTTAGTTTCTTAGTTTCTTAGTTTCTTAGTTTCTTAGTTTCTTAGTTTCTTAGTTTCTTAGTTTCTTAGTTTCTTTGTTTATTAGTTTCCTAGTTTCTTAGTTTCTTAGTTTCTTAGTTTCTTAGTTTCTTGGTTTCTTAGTTTCTTAGTTTCTTAGTTTCTTAGTTAGTTAGTTTCTTAGTTTCTTAGTTTCTTAGTTTCTTAGTTTCTTAGTTTCTTAGTTTCTTAGTTTCTTGGTTTCTTAGTTTCTTAGTTTCTTAGTTTCTTAGTTTCTTAGTTTCTTAGTTTCTTAGTTTCTTAGTTTCTTAGTTTCTTAGTTTCTTAGTTTCTTAGTTTCTTAGTTTCTTAGTTTCTTAGTTTCTTAGTTTCTTAGTTTCTTAGTTTCTTAGAATTTCAGTTTCTTAGTTTCTTAGTTTCTTAGTTTCTTAGTTTCTTAGTTTCTTAGTTTCTTAGTTTCTTAGTTTCTTAGTTTCTTAGTTTCTTAGTTTCTTGGTTTCTTAGTTTCTTAGTTTCTTAGTTTCTTAGTTTCTTAGTTTCTTAGTTTCTTGGTTTCTTAGTTTCTTAGTTTCTTTTCTTCTTAGTTTCTTAGTTTCATAGTTTCTTAGTTTCTTAGTTTCTTAGTTTCTTAGTTTCTTAGTTTCTTAGTTTCTTAGTTTCTTAGTTTCTTAGTTTCTTAGTTTCTTAGTTTCTTAGTTTCTTAGTTTCTTAGTTTCTTAGTTTCTTAGTTTCTTAGTTTCTAGTTTCTTAGTTTCTTAGTTTCTTAGTTTCTTAGTTTCTTAGTTTCTTAGTTTCTTAGTTTCTTAGTTTCTTAGTTTCTTAGTTTCTTAGTTTCTTAGTTTCTTAGTTTCTTAGTTTCTTAGTTTCTTAGTTTCTTAGTTTCTTAGTTTCTTAGTTTCTTAGTTTCTTAGTTTCTTAGTTTCTTAGTTTCTTGGTTTCTTAGTTTCTTAGTTTCTTAGTTTCTTCTCTTTGTTTCTATTAGTTTCTTAGTTTCTTAGTTTCTTAGTTTCTTAGTTTCTTAGTTTCTTAGTTTCTTAGTTTCTTAGTTTCTCAGTTTCTTAGTTTCTCAGTTTCTTAGTTTCTTAGTTTCTTAGTTTCTTAGTTTCTTAGTTTCTTAGTTTCTTAGTTTCTTAGTTTCTTAGTTTCTTAGTTTCTTAGTTTCTTAGTTTCTTAGACTCTTTGTTTCTTAGTTTCTTAGTTTCTTAGTTTCTTTGTTTCTAAGTTTCTTAGTTTCTTAGTTTCTTTGTTTCTTAGTTTCTTAGTTTCTTAGTTTCTTAGTTTCTTAGTTTCTTAGTTTCTTAGTTTCTTAGTTTCTTAGTTTCTTAGTTTCTTAGTTTCTTAGTTTCTTAGTTTCTTAGTTTCTTAGTTTCTTAGTTTCTTAGTTTCTTAGATTCTTAGTTTCCTAGTTTCTTAGCTTCTTAGTTTCCTCCCTCTCTTAGTTTCTTAGTTTCTTAGTTTCTTAGTTTCTTAGTTTCTTAGTTTCTTAGTTTCTTAGTTTCTTAGTTTCTTAGTTTCTCCGTTTCTTAGTTTCTTAGTTTCTTCGTTTATTAGTTTCATAGTTTCTTAGTTTCTTAGTTTCTTAGTTTCTTAGATTCTTAGTTTCCTAGTTTCTTAGTTTCTTAGTTTCTGAGTTTCTTAGATTCTTAGTTTCTTAGTTTCTTAGTTTCTTAGTTTCTTAGTTTCTTAGTTTCATAGTTTCTTAGTTTCTTAGTTTCTTAGTTTCTTAGTTTCTTAGTTTCTTAGTTTCTTAGTTTCTTAGTTTCTTAGCTTCATAGTTTCTTAGTTTCTTAGTTTCTTAGTTTCTTAGTTTCTTGGCTTCTTAGTTTCTTAGTTTCTTAGTTTCATAGATTCATAGTTTCTTAGTTTCTTAGTTTCTTAGTTTCTTAGTTTCTTAGTTTCTTAGTTTCTTAGTTTCTTACTTTCTTAGTTTCTTAGTTTCTTGGTTTCTTAGTTAGTTTCTTAGTTTCTTAGTTTCTCAGTTTCTTAGTTTCTTGGTTTCATAGTTTCTTAGTTTCTTAGTTTCTTAGTTTCTTAGTTTCTTAGTTTCTTAATTTCTTAGTTTCTTAGTTTCTTAGTTTCTTAGTTTCTTAGATTCTCAGTTTCTTAGTTTCATAGTTTCTTAGTTTCTTAGATTCTTAGTTTCTTAGTTTCATACTTTCTTAGTTTCTTAGTTTCTTAGTTTCTTAGTCTATTACTTTATTAGTTTATTAGTTTATTAGTTTGTTAGTTTCCTAGTTTCTTAGTTTCTTAGTTTCTTAGTCAATTAGTTACTTAATTTATAAGTTTCAAAGTTTCTTAGTTTCTTAGTTTCCAAGTTTCATAGTTTCTTAGTTTCTTAGTTTCTTAGTTTCTTAGTTTCTTAGTTTCTTAGTTTCTTAGTTTCTTAGTTTCTTAGTTTCTTAGTTTCTTAGTTTCTTAGTTTCTTAGTTTCATGGTTTCATAGATTGTTAGTTTCTTGGTTTCTTAGTTTCTTTGATTGTTAGTTTCTTAGTTTCTTAGTTTCTTAGTTTCTTAGTTTCTTAGTTTCTTAGTTTCTTAGTTTCTTAGTTTCTTAGTTTCTTAGTTTCTTAGTTTCTTAGTTTCATAGTTTCTTAGTTTCTTAGATTCTTAGTTTCTTAGTTTCATACTTTCTTAGTTTCTTAGTTTCTTAGTTTCTTAGTCTATTACTTTATTAGTTTATTAGTTTATTAGTTTATTAGTTTGTTAGTTTCCTAGTTTCTTAGTTTCTTAGTTTCTTAGTCAATTAGTTACTTAATTTATAAGTTTCAAAGTTTCTTAGTTTCTTAGTTTCTTAGTTTCATAGTTTCTTAGTTTCTTAGTTTCATAGTTTCTTAGTCTCCTAGTTTCTTAGTTTCTTAGTTTCTAAGTTTCTTAATTTCTTAGTTTCTTAGGTTCTTAGTTTCTCAGTTTCTTTGTTTCTTTGTATCTTAGTTTCCTAGTTTCCTAGTTTCTTAGTTTCTTAGTTTCATAGTTTCTTAGTTTCTTAGTTTCATAGTTTCTTAGTTCCTTATTTTCAAAGTTTCTTTGTTTATTAGTTTCATAGTTTCTTAGTTTCTTTGTTTCTTAGTTTCTTAGTTTGGTTCTGTGTTACATTCTTAGTTTCTTAGGTTCTGAGTTTCTTAGATTCTTAGTTTCTTAGTTTCTTAGTTAGTTAGTTTCTTAGTTTCTTAGTGTCATAGTTTCATAGTTTCATAGTTTCTCTGTTTGTTAGATTCCTTGTTTCTTAGTTTCTTAGTTTCTTAGTTTCTTAGTTTCTTAGTTTCTTCGTTACTCAGTTTCTTAGTTTCTTAGTTTTTTAGTTTCTTAGTTTCTTAGTTTCTTACTTTCTCAGTTTCTTAGTTTCTTACTTTCTTAGTTTCTTAGATTCTTAGTTTCATAGTTTCTTAGTTTCTTAGTTTCTTAGTTTCTTAGTTTCTTAGTTTCTTAGTTTCTTAGTTTCTTAGTTTCTTAGTTTCTTAGTTTCTCAGTTTCTTAGTTTCTTAGTTTCTTAGTTTTTTAGTTTCTTAGTTTCTTAGTTTCTTACTTTCTCAGTTTCTTAGTTTCTTACTTTCTTAGTTTCTTAGATTCTTAGTTTCAAAGTTTCGTAGTTTCTTAGTTTCTTAGTTTCTTAGTTTCTTAGTTTCTTAGTTTCTTAGTTTCTTAGTTTCTTAGTTTCTTAGTTTCTTAGTTTCTTAGTTTCTTAGTTTCTTAGTTTCTTAGTGTCTTAGTTTCATAGTTTCTTAGTTTCTTAGTTTCTTAGTTTCTTAGTTTCTTAGTTTCTCAGTTTCATAGTTTCCTAGTTTCTTACTTTCAAAGTTTCTTAGTTTCTTAGATTCTTAGATTCTTAGTTACTCAGTTTCTTAGTTTCTTAGTTTCTTAGTTTCTTAGTTTCTTAATTTCTTTGTTTCTTAGTTTCTTAGTTTCGTAGTTTCTTAGTTTCTTAGCTACTTAGTCTCTTAGTTTCTTAGTTTCTTAGTTTCTTAGTTTCTTAGTTTCCTAGTTTCTTAGTTTCTTAGTTTCTTAGTTTCATAGTTTCTTAGTTTCTTAGTTTCTTAGTTTCTTAGTTTCTTAGTTTCTTAGTTTCTTAGTTAGTTAGTTTCTTAGTTTCTTAGTTTCATAGTTTCATAGTTTCATAGTTTCTCTGTTTGTTAGATTCCTTGTTTCTTAGTTTCTTAGTTTCTTAGTTTCTTAGTTTCTTAGTTTCTTAGTTTCTTAGTTTCTTAGTTTCTTAGTTTCTTAGTTTCTTAGTTTCTTAGTTTCTTAGTTTCTTAGTTTCTTAGATTCTTAGTTACTCAGTTTCTTAGTTTCTTAGTTTCTTAGTTTGTTAGTGTGTTAGATTCTTAGTTTCTTAGTTTCTTACTTTCTTAGTTTCTGAGTTTCTAAGTTTCTTAATTTCTTAGTTTCTTAGTTTCTTAGTTTCTTTGTTTCTTAGTTTCTTAGTTTCTTACTTTCTTAGTTTCTGAGTTTCTTAGCATCTCAGTTTCTTAGTTTCTTGTGTTTTTAGACTCCTAGTTTCTTAGTTTCTTAGTTTCTTAGTTTCTTAGTTTCTTAGTTTCTTAGTTTCTTAGTTTCTTAGTTTCTCATCTTCTTAGATTCTTAGTTTCTTAGTTTCATAGCTTTTTAGTTTCTTAGTTTCTTAGTTTCTTAGTTTCTTAGTTTCTTAGTTTCTTAGTTTGTTAGTGAGTTAGACTCTTTGTTTCTTAGTTTCATAGTTTCTTAGTTTCTTTGTTTCTAAGTTTCTTAATTTCTTAGTTTCTTTGTTTCTTAGTTTCTTATTTTCTTAGTTTCTTTGTTTCTTTGTATCTTAGTTTCTTAGTTTCTTAGTTTCTTAGTTTCTTAGTTTCTTAGTTCCTTAGTTGCTTAGTTTCATAGTTTCTTAGTTTCTTAGTTTCCTAGTTTCTCAGTTTCCCACTCTCTTAGTTTCGTATTTTCTTAGTTTCATAGCTTCTTAGTTTCTTAGTTTCTTAGTTTCTTAGTTTCTTAGTTTCATAGTTTCTTAGTTCCTTATTTTCAAAGTTTCTTTGTTTATTAGTTTCATAGTTTCTTAGTTTCTTTGTTTCTTAGTTTCTTAGTTTGGTTCTGTGTTACATTCTTAGTTTCTTAGGTTCTGAGTTTCTTAGATTCTTAGTTTCTTAGTTTCTTAGTTAGTTAGTTTCTTAGTTTCTTAGTTTCATAGTTTCATAGTTTCATAGTTTCTTAGTTTCTTAGTTTCTTAGTTTCTTAGTTTCTTAGTTTCTTAGTTTCTTAGTTTCTTAGTTTCTTCGTTTTTTAGTTTCTTAGTTTCTTAGCTTCTTAGTTTCTTAGTTTCTTAGTTTCGCAGATTCTTAGTTTCTTAGTTTCTTAGTTTTTTTAGTTTCTTAGTTTCTTAGCTTCTTAGTTTCTTAGTTTCTTACTTTCTTAGTTTCTTAGTTTCATGGTTTCTTAGCATCTCAGTTTCTTAGTTTCTCAGTTTCTTAGTTTCTCTGTTTCATAGTTTCCTAGTTTCTTAGTTTCATAGCTTCTTAGTTTCTTAGTTTCTTAATTTCTTAGTTTCCTAGTTTCTTAGTTTCTTAGTTTCTTAGATTCTCAGTTTCTTAGTTTCATAGTTTCTTAGTTTCTTAGTTTCTTAGTTTCTTAGTTTCCTAGTTTCTTAGTTTCTTTGTTTCTTAGTTTCTTAGTCTATTACTTTATTAGTTTATTAGTTTATTAGTTTATTAGTTTCTTAGTTTCTTAGTTTCTTAGTTTCTTAGTTTCTTAGTCAATTAGTTACTTAATTTCTTAGTTTCTTAGTTTCTTAGTTTCTTAGTTTCTTAGTTTCATAGTTTCTTAGTTTCTTAGTTTCTTAGTTTCTTAGTTTCTTAGTTTCTTAGTTTCTTAGTTTCTTAGTTTCTTAGTTTCTTAGTTTCTTAGTTTCTTAGTTTCTTAGTTTCATAGTTTCATAGATTGTTAGTTTCTTGGTTTCTTAGTTTCTTTGATTGTTAGTTTCTTAGTTTCCTAGTTTCTTAGTTTCTTAGTTTCTTAGTTTCTTAGTTTCTTAGTTTCTTAGTTTCTTAGTTTCTTAGTTTCTTAGTTTCTTAGTTTCTTAGTTTCTTAGTTTCTTAGTTTCTTAGTTTCTTAGTTTCATAGATTGTTCGTTCCTTAGTTTCTTAGTTTCTTTGATTGTTAGTTTCTTAGTTTCTTAATTTCTTAGTTTCCTAGTTTCTTAGTTTCTTAGTTTCTTAGTTTCTTAGTTTCTTAGTTTCTTAGTTTCTTAGTTTCTTAGTTTCTTAGTTTCTTAGTTTCTTAGTTTCTTAGTTTCATGGTTTCTTAGCATCTCAGTTTCTTAGTTTCTTAGTATCTTAGTGGCTTAGTTTCTTAGTTTTATAGCTTCTTAGTTTCTTAGTTTCTTAGTTTGATAGCTTCATAGTTTCGTAGTTTCTTAGTTTCTTAGTTTCTTAGTTTCATAGTTTCTTAGATTCTTAGTTTCTTAGTTTCTGAGTTCCTTAGTTTCTTAGTTTCTTAGATTCCTAGTTTCTTAGTTTCTTAGTTTCCTAGTTTCTTAGTTTCTTAGTTTCTTAGTTTCTTAGTTTCTTAGTTTCCTAGTTTCTCAGTTTCCTACTCACTGAGTTTCGTATTTTCTTAGTTTCATAGCTTCTTAGTTTCTTAGTTTCTTAGTTTCTTAGTTTCTTAGTTTCTTAGTTTCTTAGTTTCTTAGTTTCTTAGTTTCTTAGTTTCTTAGTTTCTTAGTTTCTTAGATTCTTAGTTTCTTAGTTTCTTAGTTTCTTAGTTTCTTAGTTTCTCAGCTTCTTAGTTTCTTAGTTTCTTAGTTTCATAGTTTCTTAGTTTCTTAGTTTCTTAGTTTCTTAGTTTCTTAGTTTCTTAGTTTCTTAGTTTCTTAGTTTCTTAGTTTCTTAGTTTCTTAGTTTCTTAGTTTCTTAGTTTCTTAGTTTCTGTGTTTCATTCTTAGTTTCTTAGTTTCTTAGTTTCTTAGTTTCTTAGTTTCTTAGTTTCTTAGTTTCTTAGTTTCTTAGTTTCTTAGTTTCTTAGTTTCTTAGTTTCTTAGTTTCTTAGTTTCTTAGTTTCTTAGTTTCTTAGTTTCTTAGTTTCTCAGTTTCTTAGTTTCTTAGTTTTTAGTTTCTTAGTTTCTTAGTTTCTTAGTTTCTTACTTTCTCAGTTTCCTACTTTCTTAGTTTCTTAGTTTCTTAGATTCTTAGTTTCATAGTTTCTTAGTTTCTTAGTTTCTTAGTTTCTTAGTTTCTTAGTTTCTTAGTTTCTTAGTTTCTTAGTTTCTAGTTTCTTAGTTTCTTAGTTTCTTAGTTTCTTAGTTTCTTAGTTTCTTAGTTTCTTAGTTTCTTAGTTTCTTAGTTTCTTAGTTTCTTAGTTTCTTAGTTTCTTAGTTTCTTAGTTTCATAGTTTCTTAGTTTCTTAGTTTCTTAGTTTCTCAGTTTCTTAGTTTCTTAGTTTCTTAGTTTCTTAGTTTCTTAGTTTCTTAGTTTCTTAGTTTCTTAGTTTCTTAGTTTCTTAGTTTCTTAGTTTCTTAGTTTCTTATTTTCATAGTTTCTTAGTTTCTTAGTTTCTTAGTTTCTTAGTTTCTTAGTTTCCTACTTTCATAGTTTCTTAGTTTCTTAGATTCTTAGATTCTTAGTTACTCAGTTTCTTAGTTTCTTAGTTTCTTAGTTTCTTAATTTCTTTGTTTCTTAGTTTCTTAGTTTCGTAGTTTCTTAGTTTCTTAGTTTCTTGGTTTCTTAGTATCTTAGTTTCTTAGTTTCTTACTTTCTCAGTTTCTTCGTTTCTTACTTTCTTAGTTTCTTAGATTCTTAGTTTCTTAGTTTCATAGTTTCTTAGTTTCTTAGGTTCTTAGTTTCTTAGCTTCTTAGATTCTTAGCTTCTTAATTTCTTAGTTTCCTAGTTTCTTAGTTTCGTAGTTACATAGTTTCTCTGTTTCTTAGTTTCTTCGTTTCTTAGCTTCTTAGTTTCTTAGTTTCTTAGTTTCTTAGATTCATAGTTTCTTAGTTTCTTAGTTTCTTAGTTTCTTAGTTTCTTAGTTTCTTAGTTTCTTAGTTTCTTAGTTTCTTAGTTTCTTAGTTTCAAAGTTTCTTAGTTTCTTAGTTTCTTAGATTCTTAGTTTCTTAGTTTCTTAGTTTCTTTGTTTCTTTGTTTCTTTGGTTCTTAGTTTCTTAGTTTCTTTGTTTCTTAGTTTCTTAGTTTCTTAGTTTCTTAGTTTCTTAGTTTCTTAGTTTCTTAGTTTCTTAGTTTCTTAGTTTCCTAGTTTCTTAGCTAGTTAGTTTCTTAGTTTCTTAGTTTCTTAGTTTCTTAGTTTCTTAGTTTCTTAGTTTCTTAGTTTCTTAGTTTCTTAGTTTCTTATTTTCTTAGTTTCTTTTTTTTTTTAGTTTCTTAGTTTCTTAGTTTCTTAGTTTCTTAGTTTCTTAGTTTCTTAGTTTCTTAGTTTCTTAGTTTCTTAGTTTCTTAGTTTCTTAGTTTCTTAGTTTCTTAGTTTCTTAGTTTCTTAGATTCTTAATTTCTTAGTTTCTTAGTTTCTTAGTTTCTTAGTTTCTTAGTTTCTTAGTTTCTTAGTTTCTTAGTTTCTTAGTTTCTTAGTTTCTTAGTTTCTTAGTTTCTTAGTTTCTTAGTTTCTTAGTTTCTTAGTTTCCTAGTTTCTTAGTTTCTTAGTTTCTTAGTTTCATAGTTTCTTAGTTTCTTAGTTTCTTAGTTTCTTAGTTTCTTAGTTTCTTAGTTTCTTAGTTTCTTAGTTTCTTAGTTTCTTAGTTTCTTAGTTTCTTAGTTTCTTAGTTTCTTAGTTTCTTAGTTTCTTAGTTTCTTAGTTTCTTAGTTTCATAGTTTCTTAGTTTCTTAGTTTCTTAGTTTCTTAGTTTCTCTGTTTCTTAGTTTCTTAGTTTCTTAGTTTCTTAGTTTCTTAGTTTCTTAGTTTCTTAGTTTCTTAGTTTCTTAGTTTCTTAGTTTCTTAGTTTCTTAGTTTCTTAGTTTCTTAGTTTCTTAGTTTCTTAGTTTCTTAGTTTCTTAGTTTCTTAGTTTCTTAGTTTCTTAGTTTCTTAGTTTCTTAGTTTCTTAGTTTCTTAGTTTCTTAGTTTCTTAGTTTCTTAGTTTCTTAGTTTCTTAGTTTCTTAGTTTCTTAGTTTCTTAGTTTCTTAGTTTCTTAGTTTCTTAGTTTCTTAATTTCTTAGTTTCTTAGTTTCTTAGTTTCATAGCTTCTTAGTTTCTTAGTTTCATAGTTTCTTAGTTTCTTAGTTTCTTAGTTTCTTAGTTTCTTAGTTTCCTAGTTTCTTAGTTTCTTAGTTTCTTAGTTTCTTAGTTTCTTAGTTTCTTAGTTTCTTAGATTCTTAGTTTCTTAGTTTCTTAGTTTCTTAGTTTCTTAGTTTCTTAGTTTCTTAGTTTCCTAGTTTCATAGTTTCTTAGTTTCTTAGTTTCTTAGTTTCTTAGTTTCTTAGTTTCTTAGTTTCTTAGTTTCTTAGTTTCTTAATTTCTTAGTTTCTTAGTTTCTTGGTTTCTTAGTTTCTTAGTTTCTTAGTTTCTTAGTTTCTTAGTTTCTTAGTTTCTTAGTTTCTTAGTTTCTTAGTTTCTTAGTTTCTTAGTTTCTTAGTTTCTTAGTTTCTTAGTTTCTTAGTTTCTTAGTTTCTTAGTTTTTTAGTTTCTTAGTTTCTTAGTTTCTTAGTTTCTTAGTTTCTTAGTTTCTTAGTTTCTTAGTTTCTTAGTTTCTTAGTTTCTTAGTTTCTTAGTTTCTTAGTTTCTTAGTTTCTTAGTTTCTTAGTTTCTTAGTTTCTTAGATTCTTGGTTTCTTAATTTCTTAGTTTCTTAGTTTCTTAGTTTCTTAGTTTCTTAGTTTCTTAGTTTCTTAGTTTCTTAGTTTCTTAGTTTCTTAGTTTCTTAGTTTCTTAGTTTCTTAGTTTCTTAGTTTCTTAGTTTCTCAGTTTCTTAGTTTCTTAGTTTCATGGTTTCTTAGTTTCTTAGTTTCTTAGTTTCTTAGTTTCTCAGTTTCTTAGTTTCTTAGTTTCTTAGCTACTTAGTTTCTTAGTTTCTTAGTTTCTTAGTTTCATAGTTTCTTAGTTTCTTAGTTTCTTAGTTTCTTAGTTTCTTAGTTTCTTAGTTTCTTAGTTTCTTAGTTTCTTAGTTTCTTAGTTTCTTAGTTTCTTAGTTTCTTAGTTTCTTAGTTTCTTAGTTTCTTAGTTTCTTAATTTCTTAGTTTCTTAGTTTCTTAGTTTCTTAGTTTCTTAGTTTCTTAGTTTCTTAGTTTCTTAGTTTCTTAGTTTCTTAGTTTCTTAGTTTCTTAATTTCTTAGTTTCTTAGCTTCTTAGTTTCTTAGTTTCCTAGTCTCTTAGTTTCTTAGTTTCTTAGTTTCTTAGTTTCTTAGTTTCTTAGTTTCTTAGTTTCTTAGTTTCTCAGTTTCATAGTTTCTTAGTTTCTTAGTTTCTTAGTTTCTTAGTTTCTTAGTTTCTTAGTTTCTTAGTTTCTTAGTTTCTTAGTTTCTTAGTTTCTTAGATTCTTAGTTTCTTAGTTTCTTAGTTTCTTAGTTTCTTAGTTTCTTAGTTTCATAGTTTCTTAGTTTCTTAGTTTCTTAGTTTCTTAGTTTCTTAGTTTCATAGTTTCTTAGTTTCTTAGTTTCTTAGTTTCTTAGTTTCTTAGATTCTTAGTTTCTTAATTTCTTATTTTCTTAGTTTCTTAGTTTCTTATTTTCGTAGTTTCTTAGTTTCTTAGTTTCTTAGTTTCTTAGTTTCTTAGTTTCCTAGTTTCTTAGTTTCTTAGTTTCTTAGTTTCTTAGTTTCTTAGTTTCTTAGATTCTTAGTTTCATAGTTTCTTAGTTTCTTAGTTTCTTAGTTTCTTAGTTTCTTAGTTTCTTGGTTTCTAAGTTTCTTAGTTTTTGAGTTTCTTAGTTTCTTAGTTTCTTAGTTTCTTAGTTTCTTAGTTTCTTAGTTTCTTAGATTCTTAGTTTCTTAGTTTCTTAGTTTCTTAGTTTCTTAGTTTCTTAGTTTCTTAGTTTCTTAGTTTCTTAGTTTCTTAGTTTCATAGATTGTTAGTTTCTTGGTTTCTTAGTTTCCTTGATTGTTAGTTTCTTAGTTTCTTAGATTCCTAGTTTCCTAGTTTCTTAGTTTCTTAGTTTCTTAGTTTCTTAGTTTCTTAGTTTCTTAGTTTCTTAGTTTCTCAGTTTCTTAGTTTCTTAGTTTCTTAGTTTCTTAGTTTCTTAGTTTCTTAGTTTCTTAGTTTCTTAGTTTCTTAGTTTCTTAGTTTCTTAGTTTCTTAGTTTCTTAGTTTCTTAGTTTCTTAGTTTCTTAGTTTCTTAGTTTCTTAAACTAACAAACTAACAAACTAACAAACTAACAAACTAACAAACTAACAAACTAACAAACTAACAAACTAACAAACTAACAAACTAAGATTTCTTTGTTTCTCTAGTTTCTTGGTTTCTTTTGTGTTTCTTAGTTCCTTAGTTTCTTGGTTTCTTAGTATCTTAGTTTCTTAGTTTCTTAGTTTCTTACGAAACTAAGAAAATCAGAAACTGAGAAACTAAGAAACTATGAAACTAAGAAACTAAGGAACTAAGAATCTAACACACTAACATACTAACATACTATGAGACTAAGAAACTATGAAACTAAGAAACTAAGGAACTAAGAAACTTAGAAACTAAGAAACTAAGAAACTAAGAAACTAAGAAACTAAGGAACTAAGAAACTAAGAAACTAAGATACTAATAGACTAAGAAGCTATGAAACTAAGAAAATCAGAAACTGAGAAACTAAGAAACTATGAAACTAAGAAACTAAGAAACTAAGAATCTAACACACTATCAAACTAAGAAACTAAGAAACAAAAAAACTAAGAAACTAAGAATCTAAGAAACTAAGAAACTATGAATCTAACACACTAACAAACTATGAAACTGAGAAACAAAGAAACTAAGAAACTAAGAAACTAAGAAACTAAGAAACTAAGAATCTAAGAAACTGAGAAACTAAGAAACTAAGAAACTAAGAAGCTAAGAAACTGAGAAACTGAGAAACTAAGAAACTATGAAACTATGAAACTAAGGAACTAAGAAACTTAGAAACTAAGAAACTAAGAAACTAAGAAACTAAGAAACTAAGAAGCTATGAAACTACGAAAATACGAAACTAAGTGAGTAGGAAACTGAGAAACTAGGAAACTAAGAAACTAAGAAACTAAGAAACTAAGAAACTAAGAAACTAAGAAACTAAGAAACTAAGAAACTAAGAATCTAACACACTATCAAACTAAGAAACTAAGAAACAAAAAAACTAAGCAACTAAGAATCTAAGAAACTAAGAAACTAAGAAACTAAGAAACTAAGAAACTAAGAAACTAAGAAACTAAGAAACTAAGAAACTAAGAAACTAAGAAACTAAGAAACTAAGAAACTGGGAAACATAGAAACCTAGAAACTAAGAAACTAAGAAACTACGAAACTGAGAAACTAAGATGCCAAGAAACTAAGAAACTAAGAATCTAAGAAACTAAGAAACTGAGATACTAAGAAACTCAGAAGCTAAGAAACTAAGATACAAAGATACAATGAAACTAAGAAACTAAGAACCTAAGAAGCTATGAAACTAAGAAACTAAGGAACTAGGAAACTAAGATACAAAGAAACAAAGAAACAGAGAAACTAAGAAACTAAGAAACTAAGAAACTAAGAAACTAAGAATCTAAGGAACTAAGAAACTAAGAAACTAAGAATCTAAGAAACTGAGAAACTAAGAAACTAAGAAACTAAGAAACTAAGAAACTAAGAAGCTATGAAACTACGAAAATACGAAACTAAGTGAGTAGGAAACTGAGAAACTAGGAAACTAAGAAACTAAGAAACTAAGAAACTAAGAAACTAAGAAGCTATGAAACTAAGAAACTACGAAACTAAGAAACTAACAAACTAAGAAACTAAGAAACTAAGAAACTAAGAATCTAAGGTACTAAGAAACTAAGAAACTAAGAAACTAAGAATCTGCGAAACTAAGAAACTGAGATGCTAAGAAACCATGAAACTAACAAACTAAGAAACTAAGAAACTAAGAAACTATGAAACTAAGAAACTAAGAAACTAAGAAACTAAGAAACTAAGAAACTAAGAAACTAAGAAACTAAGAAACTAAGGCACTAAGAAACTAAGAAACGAAGAGACTAAGAAACTAAGAGACTAAGAAATTAAGAAACTAAGAAACTAAGAAACTAGGAAACTATGAAACTGAGAAACTAAGAAACTGAGAAACTAAGAAACTGAGAAATTAAGAAACCAAGAAACTAAGAGATTAAGAAACTAAGAATCTAAGATACTAAGAAACAAAGGAACTAAGAAACTAAGAAGCTACGAAACCAAGAAACTAAGAAACAAGGAATCTAACAAACAGAGAAACTATGAAACTAAGAAACTATGAAACTATGAAACTAAGAAACTACCTAACTAAGAAACTAAGAAACAAAGAAACTAAGAAACTAAGAAACTAAGAATCTAAGGTACTAAGAAACTAAGAAACTAAGAAACTAAGAAACTAGTAAACTAAGAAACTGAGATGCTAAGAAACCATGAAACTAACAAACTAAGAAACTAAGAAACTAAGTAACTAAGAATCTGCGAATCTAAGAAACTGAGATGCTAAGAAACCATGAAACTAACAAACTAAGAAACTAAGAAACTAAGAAGCTAAGAAACTAAGAAACTAAAAAACGAAGAAACTAAGAAACTAAGAAACTAAGAAACTAAGAAACTAAGAAACTAAAACACTAAGAAACTAAGAAACTAGAAACTAAGAAACTAAGAAACTAGGAAACTAAGGCACTAAGAAACTAAGAAACGAAGAGACTAAGAAACTAAGAAACTAAGAAATTAAGAAACTAAGAAACTAAGAAACTAGCAAACATAGAAACTGAGAAATTAAGAAAGTAAGAAACTAAGAAACTGCGAAACTAAGAAACTAAGAAACTAAAAAATTAAGAAACTAAGAAACTAAGAAACTAAGAAACTAAGAAGCTAAGAAACTAAGAAACTAAGAAACTAAGAAGCTAAGAAACTAAGAAACTAAGAAACTAATAAACTAATAAACAAAGAATCTAAGAAACTAGGAAAGTAAGAAACTATGAAACTATGAAACTAAGAAACTACCTAACTAAGAAACTAAGAAACAAAGAAACTAAGAAACTAAGAAACTAAGAATCTAAGGTACTAAGAAACTAAGAAACTAAGAAACTAAGAAACTAGTAAACTAAGAAACTGAGATGCTAAGAAACCATGAAACTAACAAACTAAGAAACTAAGAAACTAAGTAACTAAGAATCTGCGAATCTAAGAAACTGAGATGCTAAGAAACCATGAAACTAACAAACTAAGAAACTAAGAAACTAAGAAGCTAAGAAACTAAGAAACTAAAAAACGAAGAAACTAAGAAACTAAGAAACTAAGAAACTAAGAAACTAAGAAACTAAAACACTAAGAAACTAAGAAACTAGAAACTAAGAAACTAAGAAACTAGGAAACTAAGGCACTAAGAAACTAAGAAACGAAGAGACTAAGAAACTAAGAAACTAAGAAATTAAGAAACTAAGAAACTAAGAAACTAGCAAACATGGAAACTGAGAAATTAAGAAAGTAAGAAACTAAGAAACTACGAAACTAAGAAACTACGAAACTAAGAAACTAAGAAACTAAAAAATTAAGAAACTAAGAAACTAAGAAACTAAGAAACTTAGAAACTAATAAACTAATAAACTAATAAACTAATAAACTAATAAACTAATAAACTAATAAACTAATAAACTAAGAATCTAAGAAACTAAGAAAGTAAGAAACTAAGAAACTAAGAAAGTAAGAAATTAAGAAACTAAGAAACTAAGAAACTAAGAAACTAAGCAACTAAGAAACTAAGAAACTAAGAAACTAAGAAACTAAGAAACTAAGAAACTAAGAAACTAAGAAACTAAGAAACTAAGAAACTAAGAAACTAAGAAACTAATAAACTAAGAAACTAAGAAACTAAGGCACTAAGAAACTAAGAAACGAAGAGACTAAGAAACTAAGAGACTAAGAAATTAAGAAACTAAGAAACTAAGAAACTAGCAAACATAGAAACTGAGAAATTAAGAAAGTAAGATACTAAGAAACTACGAAACTAAGATACTAAGAAACTAAAAAATTAAGAAACTAAGAAACTAAGAAACTAAGAAACTTAGAAACTAAGAAACTAAGAAACTAATAAACTAAAAAACTAATAAACTAATAAACTAAGAATCTAAGAAACTAAGAAAGTAAGAAACTAAGAAACTAAGAAAGTAAGAAATTAAGAAACTAAGTAACTAATAAACTAATAAACTAAGAAACTAAGAAACTATGAAACTAACAAACTAAGAAACTAAGAAACTAGGAAACTAAGAAACTAAGAAACTAAGAAACCAAGAAACTAAGAGACTAAGTAGCTAAGAAACTAAGAAACTACGAAACTAAGAAACTAAGAAACTGAGAAACTAAGAAACTAAGAACCTAACACACTAAGAAACGAAGAAACTAAGAAACTAACAAAACTAAGAAACTAAGAAACTAAGAAGCTATGAAACTACGAAAATACGAAACTAAGTGAGTAGGAAACTGAGAAACTAGGAAACTAAGAAACTAAGAAACTAAGAAACTAAGAAACTAAGGAACTAAGAAACTAAGAAACTAAGATACTAATAAACTAAGAATCTAACACACTAACATACTAAGAAACTAAGAAACTAAGAAACTAAGAAACTAAGGAACTAAGAAACTAAGAAACTAAGATACTAATAAACTAAGAAGCTATGAAACTAAGAAACTACGAAACTAAGAAAATAAGAAACTGAGAAACTAAGAAACTAAGAAACAAGGAATCAGAGAAACTATGAAACTAAGAAACTAAGAAACTAAGAAACTAAGAAACTAAGAAACTAAGAAACTAAGAAACTATGAAACTAAGAAAGTAAGAAACTAAGAAACTAGTAAACTAAGAAACAAAGAAACAAAGAAACAAAGAAACTAAGAAACTAAGAAACTAAGAATCTAAGGTACTAAGAAACTAAGAAACTAAGAAACTAAGAATCTGCGAAACTAAGAAACTGAGATGCTAAGAAACCATGAAACTAACAAACTAAGAAACTAAGAAACTAAGAAACTAAGAATCTGGGAAACCAAGGAACTGAGATGCTAAGAAACCGTGAAACTAAGAAACTAAGAAACTAAGAAACTAAGAAACTAAGAAACTAAGAAACTAAGAAACCAAGGAACTATGAAACTAAGAAACTAAGAAACTAAGAAACTAAGAAACTAAGACTCTAAGAAGCTATGAAACTAAGAAAATACGAAACTCAGAGAGTAGGAAACTGAGAAACTAGGAAACTAAGAAACTAAGAAACTAAGAAACTAAGAAACTAAGAAACTAAGAAACTAAGAAACTAAGAAACTAAGAAACTAAGAAACCAAGAAACTAAGAAACCAAGGAACTAAGAAACTAAGAAACTATGAAACTAAGAAAGTAAGAAACTAAGAAGCTAAGGCACTAAGAAACTAAAAACGAAGAAACTAAGAAACTAAGAAACTAAGAAACTAAGAAACTAAGAAACTAAGAAGCAATGAAACTAAGAAACTACGAAGCTAGGAAACTAAGAAACTAAGAAACTAACAAACTAACAAACTAACAAACTAACAAACTAACAAACTAACAAACTAACAAACTAACAAACTAACAAACTAACAAACTAACAAACTAACAAACTAACAAACTAACAAACTAACAAACTATCAAACTAACAAACTAACAAACTAACAAACTAACAAACTAAGAAACTAAGAAACTAAGAAACTAAGAAACTATGAAACTAACAAACTAACAAACTAAGAAACTAAGAAACGAAGAAACTAAGAAACTGAGAATCTAAGAAGCTATGAAACTATGAAACTACGAAACTAAGAAACTCAGAATCTAAGAAACTAAGAATCTAATACACTAACAAACTAAGAAACTAAGATACTAAGAAACTAAGAAAATAAGGAACTAAGAAACTATGAAACTATGAAACTATGAAACTATGAAACTAGGAAACTAGGAAACTAAGAAACTAAGAAACTAACAAACTAACAAACTAACAAACTAACAAACTAACAAACTAACAAACTAACAAACTAATAAACTAACAAACTAACAAACTAACAAACTAACAAACTAACAAACTAACAAACTAACAAACTATCAAACTAACAAACTAACAAACTAACAAACTAACAAACTAAGAGACTAAGAAGCTAAGAAGCTAAGAAACCATGAAACTAACAAACTAACAAACTAAGAAACTAAGAAACGAAGAAACTAAGAAACTGAGAAACTAAGAATGTAAGAAACTAAGAAACTAAGAAACTAAGAAACTAAGAAACAAAGAAACTAAGAAACTAAGAAACTATGAATCTAAGAAACTAAGAAACTAAGAAACTAAGAAACTAAGAAGCTATGAAACTAAGAAAATACGAAACTAAGAGAGTGGGAAACTGAGAAACTAGGAAACTAAGAAACTAAGAAACTATGAAACTAAGCAACTAAGGAACTAAGAAACTAAGAAACTATGAAACTAAGAAACTAAGAAACTAAGAAACTAAGAGACTAAGTAGCTTAGAAACTAAGAAACTACGAAACTAAGAAACTAAGAAACAAAGAAACAAAGAAATTAAGAAACTAAGAAACTAAGAAACTAAGAAACTGAGTAACTAAGAATCTAAGAATCTAAGAAACTAAAAAATTAAGAAACTAATAAACTAATAAACTAATAAACTAAGAATCTAAGAAACTAAGAAAGTAAGAAACTAAGAAACTAAGAAAGTAAGAAATTAAGAAACTAAGTAACTAAGAAACTAAGAAACTAAGAAACTAAGAAACTAAGAAACTATGAAACTAAGAAACTAAGAAACTAAGAAACTAGGAAACTATGACACTAAGAAACTAAGAAACTAAGAAACTAAGAGACTAAGTAGCTAAGAAACTAAGAAACTACGAAACTAAGAAACTTAGAAACAAAGAAATTAAGAAACTAAGAAACTAAGAAACAAAGAAACTGAGTAACTAAGAATCTAAGATTCTAAGAAAGTAAGAAACTTTGAAAGTAAGAAACTAGGAAACTATGAAACTGAGAAACTAAGAAACTAAGAACCTAAGAAACTGAGAAACTAGGAAACCAAGAATCTGAGAAACTAAGAAACTATGAAACTAAGAAACTAAGAAACTAAGAAACTAAGAAAATAAGAAACTAAGAAACTAAGAAACTAAGAAACTAAGAAACTAAGAAACTAAGAAACTAAGAAACTATGAAACTAAGAATCTAAGAAACTAAGAAAGTAAGAAACTAAGAAACTGAGAAAGTAAGAAACTATGAAACTAAGAAACTAAAAAACTAAGAAACTAAGAAACTAAGTAACGAAGAAACTAAGAAACTAAGAAACTAAGAAACTGAGTAACTAAGAATCTAAGAAACTAAGAAACTAAGATACTAAGAAACCAAGAAACTAGGAATCTAAGAAACTAAGAAATTAAGAAACTAAGAAACTATGAAACTAGGAATCTAAGAAACTAAGAAATTAAGAAACTAAGAAACTATGAAACTAGGAATCTAAGAAACTAAGAAATTAAGAAACTAAGAAACTAAGAAACTAACAATCAAAGAAACTATGAAACCAAGAAACTAACAATCTATGAAACTAAGAAACTAAGAAACTAAGAAACTAAGAAACTAAGAAACTAAGAAACTAAGAAACTAAGAAACTAAGAAACTAAGAAACTAAGAAACTAAGAAACTAAGAAACTAAGAAACTGAGTAACTAAGAATCTAAGAATCTAAGAAACTAAGAAACTATGAAAGTAGGAAACTAGGAAACTATGAAACTGAGAAACTAAGAAACTAAGAAACTAAGAAACTAAGAAACTAAGAAACTAAGAAACTAAGAAACTAAGAAACTAAGAAACTAAGAAACTAAGAAACTAAGAAACTAGGAAACTAAGAAACTATGAAACTAGGAATCTAAGAAACTAAGAAATTAAGAAACTAAGAAACTAAGAAACTAACAATCAAAGAAACTAAGAAACTAAGAAACTAAGAAACTAAGAAACTAAGAAACTAAGAAACTAAGAAACTAAGAAACTAAGAAACTAAGAAACTAAGAAACTAAGAAACTATGAAACTAAGAATCTAAGAAACTAAGAAATTAAGAATCTAAGAAACTAAGAATCTAAGAAACTAAGAAACTAGGAAACTAAGAAACTAAGAAACTAAGAAACTAACAATCAAAGAAACTATGGAACCAAGAAACTAACAATCTATGAAACTAAGAAACTAAGAAACTAAGAAACTAAGAAACTAAGAAACTAAGAAACTAAGAAACTCAGAAACTAAGAAACTAAGAAACGAAGAAACTAAGAAACTAAGAAACTAAGAAACTAAGAAACTAAGAAACTAAGAAACTAAGAAACTAAGAAACTAAGAAACTAAGAAACTAAGAAACTAAGAAACTAAGAAACTATGAAACTAAGAAACTCAGAAACTAAGAAACTATGAAACTAAGAAACTAAGAAACTAAGAAACTATGAAACTAGGAATCTAAGAAACTAAGAAATTAAGAAACTAAGAAACTATGAAACTAGGAATCTAAGAAACTAAGAAATTAAGAAACTAAGAAACTAAGAATCTAAGAAACTAAGAAACTAGGAAACTAAGAAACTAAGAAACTAAGAAACTAAGAATCTAAGAAACTAAGAAACTAAGAAACTAAGAAAGTAAGAAACTGAGAAACTAAGAAACTAAGAAACTAAGAAACTAAGAAACTAAGAAACTAAGAAACTAAGAAACTAAGAAACTAAGAATCTAAGGAACTAAGAAAACTAAGAAACTAATAAACTAAGAAACTAGGAAACTAAGAAACCAAGAAACTAAGAAACTAAGAAACTAAGAAACTAAGAATCTAACAAAACTAAGAAACTAAGAAACTAAGAAACTAAGAAACTAAGAAACTAAGAAACTAAGAAACTAAGAAACTAAGAAACTAAGAATCTAACACACTAACATACTATGAAACTAAGAAACTAAGAAACTAAGAAACTAAGAAACTAAGAAACTAAGAAACTAAGAAACAAGGAATCTAGAAAACAGAGAAACTATGAAACTATGAAACTATGAAACTAAGAAACTGAGAAACTAACTAACTAAGAAACTAAGAAACTAAGAAACTAAGAAACTATGAAACTAAGAAGTAAGAAACTACGAAACTAGTAAACTAAGAAACAAAGAAACAAAGAAACAAAGAAACTAAGAAACTAAGAAACTAAGAATCTAAGGTACTAAGAAACTAAGAAACTAAGAAACTAAGAATCTGCGAAACTAAGAAACTGAGATGCTGAGAAACCATGAAACTAACAAACTAAGAAACTAAGAAACTAAGTAACTAAGAATCTGGGAATCTAATAAACTGAGATGCTAAGAAACCGTGAAACTAACAAACTAAGAAACTAAGAAACTAAGAAGATAAGAAACTAAGAAACTAAAAAACGAAGAAATTAAGAAACTAAGAAACTAAGAAACTAAGAAACTAAGAAACTAAGAAACTAGGAAGCAATGAAACTAAGAAACTACGAAACTAAGAGAGTAGGAAA